>OX438789.1:5932172-6174585 GCA_949316455.1 Acleris holmiana | reverse complement strand
TCAAAGAAAACTTCGACGCCTTAGATAGGATGTACAGGATATTAAAAAACTATGGCAGCAAAGATGCCATTACAGACAAAAAACCAGGTTTCGCTATCAATGATAAGTGGCTATATTCTGAAGTACACAGTGGCGTAGCTAGAACTTGCATGGAACTTAAAGAAGCTCTAGAGAAATGCACAAATCTGGACATGTTTTTAGATTCGTGTGCTATCAATGATCAAGAATTAAACCTGGATGTAGTGAACAGTGACATTGATGGCCTGATAGATAATCTCACAAAATGTCTAGTTACGGCTCAGGGGTCGCAACTTAGGTTGAAGAAATTGCAGAGAAAGTTTGCTGTTGAAGAAGATAGAAAGAAAGAAACTGAAGCTGAGGAAGAAGATATAGAGCAAATAGAAGATAAACTACCAGAGATTAAAGATGAAGTGTTCTATTTATTGAAAACAGAAGATGACGACGAGCAACAGGCTATTGCTGATGTTACAACAGCGCCAGGAAAGAAGGAGAAAGATGCAACGAAAATAGTTTTGAATGAGCTGAGAAGGAAACTTTTGAAGCGAGAGGACCTTATGCGCGAAAGAGAAAGACAAGCATTGACGAAAACAATGCCTGATCTGAAAAATGTGCCAGAATTTCCAAGACAAATCAAAATGGAAGACTATATGGATCGAAATGGTTATATAAAAAAGATTATTAAGGGAAAAAGCAAGGAGAAGTTATTTAAAGAGTATAAAATAAGTTCTAAATCGAAGCGTAAGTATAATTATAAATTGGAACTTAATAATTATGCAAGCGAATCTGAAATTAAAGCACAAACTTATGAAGCAAACGCTTGTTTAAATGGTAAGAGTAAACGGATTAGTATTGATAGTAATAATAAAGAATTCGTTATCACCGAATGGAATAAGAAACAAAATAAACCTATAAGTAAGGCAGGAACCAGTTTCTCATCAATCGAAGATATCAGTGAGTGCCAAAATGTTAATGATTCTACGAACGAGACTGTCAATCAGTCCGTCAATAATGTTGTCAATCAAGCAATAAAAAGGTCCGTCAACGAAGCAGTCAATAACGTCAAGCGGCCTGATAGTCTACCGCTAAATCAAATTAAATTTACAAAAAAGGATCTAGAACTATCCACATCATCGTCTGAAAGTGATTTTGAGTTCTACAAAGAGCGGAAATTGTTGAAAGACATTCGTAGAAATAGGGTTGCTAGGAAGAAAAATCATCCTGTCAAGAGAGTGTCCATAGACATTGTAGATGAGGGCTTGAAGCCAATAGAGTATAGTTTTGGTACGGGGATGGCGATGGCTTCAGTGTTGCAAGTAAATAATAATAAAATGCCCGCAATGGCTGCTGAAGAGGTTTTTATAGGGGACGGAGAAGTTTCAAATGACAGTGGAAATGATGAAGACGCATGATTTTGTGATTGTTTTAAGAGAAATGGCTGTTAATTGTGTAACGAAATTCTCGCTTGTAGGCTAGGAACATAGAGATGCCCCAACTAATGTAGGTAAACATGACATGTCTATCTTTAATAGTCGTGCTTATTTCACTCACGCCAGATTTTGTGAGATGACTTCAATTATAAGTGAAATCCTGCTTATAGTTCGCTTAATCTAACTTGCTTTTATTTGCATTTAATTTTAATGGTAAAATTGTTGTACAAATAATCAATATTAGTTCATTTTAATTTTTATCCGCAATAATGACTAAACGATTTTCAATTTATTATATTCAATAATAGTCATGACATGACCTGTAAAAATTGTAATTGAGAAAACTATAATAAAAATAATTGGTTGGAATTGTAATTAAAAAGCTTTTGTGTTTCTATTTTATTTGTATGTATGTCAATCTTTGTTTTTTTAAGGCTGAATTGGGCTTCGGAATGTTTTAATGAAAACGTTGTTTTTATTAGATCGAAATTGAAAAATAATGGTAGACAGGATTTATAATTTGTACCAAAGGAAACTAATTCGTAGAAAGAAATCAAAACTTATTTTCGCGCAACCATGCAGTTGGTATTAAATACATATTGTTATTAACAACTTCCTAATGCCTGTATATAAAGTCGCAAATCGCTCAAAATACCCAAACACCTTTTACAATCAAGTCGAAATTCTGATAATTTTTTTGATTCTGAATTTATATGATACTAGCGGCCCGCCAGCGGCTTCGCCCCGCTGCAAATTTCTGACTTTCCGATGGATTTTTCAATTATTTTCGCACCTTTTAAACCTTCCCTGGGCTATGACAAACATTTTAAAACCAAAATCAGCCAAATCGGCCCAGCCGATCTCGAGTTTTAGCGAGACAAACGAACAGCAATTGATTTTTATATATATATAGATTATTAACCTTATCAACGCTATGTCAAATACAAAAGACGTCACTCACGCGCCAGTGACAGCTTAAAACCAGAGCGAATGTCAACTTTGCCTCGTAGACACTTAGGTCGAATTTGCGCTGGCAACCATGTCGGAAATATCCATCGTTAGCGTTGAACCAGTGCTGCAGATATATCCGTCAATAGCGTTCAAAAAGTTAATGGTAAATTTAAATTTTTGAACTCCTTAAATTAAATTTAGCCCGCCGCAATTTTTTTTCTTTCATGTCACTTAGGGGTATGAAAAATAGATGTTGGCCGATTCTCAGACCTACCCGATATGCACACAAAATTTCATAAGAATCGGTCGAGCCGTTTCAGAGGAGTTCAATAACGTACACCGTGACACGAGAATTTTATATATTAGAGATTATTGCGTACCCAACACATCGTTTTCTGATTAGTCCGCTAAAACAATAACATCGAGTGAGAGAATAACATTGCTTACGCAGCAGTTAAAATTTTGCATTAACACGTATCTTGTAAAAAAATCATATTTAGCCTACATCTAATAAAAAATCTCGTATAAACCGACGACTTAAATCTGAGGCAGTGCGATGGAGTAGCAATGACAAATTGAACGATAATTACTAAATAAAAACTAAAGGCATAGAAGGAGCCTTAAAACGAAAGCGTCAGATCTACTTATACCTGTCGAAAATTTCAAAATGAATGTTCAGTTCATAGGTACTTTTTTTGGAAAACGCCCGAGCTGACAACACCTTGGTGTGTACGGCTAGTTTTAGCAAGAACTGCCCCCTATTTCACCATCTTGACAATGACAGGTGTACTTGACATTTCAGTGTACATGGCGCAGTTTATATGAAACCCAGTGAAGTATCAGCCTGTTAACTTTGTAATGTATAATGAATTGTCACCTGTCACGCGTCATTGTCAAGATGTTGAAATAGGGGGCAGTTCTTGCTAAAACTAGCCGTACAACTAAACAAGTACCTATAGTTAAGGCCTAAAATTAACAACGGTATCTTTTCCATTACGTCACGAAAATTAACTATCACTGCTTGAAGAGAAACAGTGGCATCACAGACAAAACTCCTGTAGCAAGTTCAACCATATTGCTAACAGGTGAGGTTTGAATCTGCAATGCTTATTTAATTTGAAATACCGCCTATTGCCTTATAAGGGCAGTATAAAAAATATGACTAATTTTCGTGACGTAATGGAAAAATTAACGTTGTTAATTTTTGTCCTTATCTATAGGTACTTTTTTGGAAAACGCCCTCGTGTAAACGTTACCAACTCGTCACCATGGTCTTAAATTAGCCCATCTATACAAAGTCTACATACATAAACGTACTTTATATTATTATATTATGCAACAGTGTGCAACAGTGTACAACCATGATATTTTAGCTTATAGAACTGTCTCTTTTTGGCACACTGAATCCCAATAAGACTGCATATCAGCTATCTGTGTGTTGCCTTTTATTTTATCGTTCTTATTCTATGATAAAAGACCTATTTCAGTCCATAAGACTATTTGCTAATAAGCTGATTTATAATAGCTATTGCGTCATTCGTCCTTCAATTTGAACATTGTAGTCAACATAATCTTACATTACAAATTATAACATACCGATATAATTGCTATAATTACAATAAACCTATACAATGTGAGTGTACTTAAATGAATAAAGGAATATCTGCTGGTATATAAGAGCTAACTGTGATTGATTTTTATTTAATATAATTGAATATTGGATGTAGAATACAATTGTAAATGATAATGATACCTAATAATTAATAATTGCGTTTTAAGTTATTCAATTTTTAATAGTTTCTAACCCTAATTACAGCTATTAGTATTAAACCGAATGAGTTTCTGTTAAATTGCTTATATTATATAGTTCCTGGGATTTGATATCGTTAAAAAAGATGTCGATGTAATTAAATACTGGTTATTACACCATGAAAAAAGTAAACAGTCTTATAAAAGGTGACGAAATTTCAATAACCAACATAAATGAGGAACTGGGTTTGAGTCATTATAAATATTTAAAGAATGCCCCGTTGACCACTATGGTCGTTGATAAAACGTTTAGCAGTTTAAAGTGGATATTTTCATCTAGACGGCAATCATTAATACCATCGAATACTTAAAAAATATTGAATGTAGGTATATCATGAAAACTATTTAAAATAAACATATAAATAGGTACACTTTTTAATGTTTCTTTTTTTATTTATAAATGAGGAGAAAATAAGTAATACTTATTCATTTACGTCGCGTAACATTTAGATTATGGCAGTAACATCGATATATTTTTTGTCGATAATATATTTTGCTACGTCACTTTCGTATAGATGCCCCGAGATATCCCAGGTATAATTATTAGATATAATGTATAGATAGATAGTGCGCATAGTGGAGAACAACACCATTGGAGAGGCGACTCATAATAGAAGAGAATAAACTAGTTAAAAACAAAAGAAAAACACAAAACACATACTTAATAGGAAACATGCATGATTTTTTCCTTCCCTCTCTGGAAAGTGCTATGAAAGAGAAGGATAACTGCATACGCGAAACAGTTGTCGTGTTATTGTTTCATGAGATAAGGTTTTAAAAAGTTATAGTTCAGTCAGACCCTCTGCAGAAACACTACAAAATCTTCGACAGGAATGACGTCACAGCTGTTATTCCATGTTTATGTATAAGCTAATGTCATAGAATTAAAATATTACGTAAATAAAATAAGGATGCCGAAAAAAATAATTCTATATACCTACTTATATACTATCTTTATAAACGGGTCAAAACTTTCCCCTAAATCGTGTCAATTAAACTCAATTCTCTTTTTAATGCAATTGCAATTCATCCTTATTAAGAAAATAAAAACAAAATTAACCTATCGCGGTAACTAATGGCGCGTAGATTAGTTGAGACTACCCTTTATCGCTCAACACGTCGTAAACCTGACTAATAACCGTTCTGAAACACATTTCTCAGTTAACAGTCATTCGTGAGATTATAGCTTTCGAAAACTCTGACCCTATTTAAATTAGATAATGTGTCATTACGATAATGGCTTCGATATTGCAGCGTTAATGGCTAGTATTCAGTTCAGTGTTACGATAATCCAAGATGGACGTGCGGACTAGGCTCATGTAAGTACATTATGCGTATATTTTCTAACTTATATACCGACCAAGGGCTCTGCCGTGTTTCAGTTAAACAATTCACAGCCGAGCTCGTCGACGTATTTGTGAATAAATAGATTAAAGTTAGTTTTTGCTGCGAGTGTTAATTTTGAATCCCGAGCAAGCGAAGGATTGTACAATTAAATCACGGGTGTAGCGAGAGGATCTAGGTTAGATTCCTGAGTGCAGCGAGGGATCCAATGACACGAGATGCAAATAACTTTGGTCTCATGTTGTACGTACAACGTCAAAATAAACGACATCATGTATAGGGTCAGGTGGGGTAAATATAAGACACGGGTAAAAATAAGACTAAGTTTCCAACACTCGAAAACTTATTCTACCTACTTCATTCCTTTTCCATTCAAAAAGCAGCATTGTGTGTAGACTTCCTTTTAGATGGAATAGGAATGAAGTAGAATCATTTTTGAGTGTAAAAAACTTAGTCTTATTTTTACCCGTGTCTTTTATTTACCCCACCTGACCCTATTGGTTCCCCAGCTGCCCGCGTGAATAAATAAATTAAAAAGTTGCTTTGTCTCACGCTTGCAGCTAAATTGAGTTTTGCTCACTATATTTAAACAGCAAAACCAGCCTTTGAGGTGCTGAGTAGAAAAATAAATACATTTTGGAGAATAATCTCGTATAATTTGACCAAGTCCTAAACTAAGCTCTAGGATGGACTATGGGTACTAGACAATGGGTTTATGAGTAAGTACACTTCCTTCCTCCCACACGGCACTATTAAGTCGCACTTCTGACCAATAATTTCTATTTCAAATTCAAATTTAACAGTGTTGACGGAGCTCCGCGACCGCGGATACAATCGAACGCAATTTTGTTATTTTTATGTTAAGGAGAAGGCACACGAGCACTCAGGCCACCTGATAGTAAGTGGAATCTGAGACCCATAGACATTTGAATTCTCAAGACTATAATCCTAAGACCTCAAATACGATGCCAACCCTGAGGACTACGATGGAATGTCTCTATGCTCTATTTTCTACTGAAAACAGCTAACCTAACCTAACCTACGGAATTGATGTTTAAGATAGGTACCCACAAAACATGGTTTCAGCAGAAAATACCGTTCGATGAAATGATACATTCGATGAAGTGAAGTTCGAAAGAATGATGATTGATGAGTTACCGTTTCTGTTACCTATTGCCGCTCGGGCGCTAGACCTGTGTCGATGCGCGTCGCCCGATAGGTATTTAACACGCACGCAACCAATCGGAGACAGCGCGGCCCTGGCTAAACCGGCTTGGTGGGTCTTGTTGAGTTTGCATGCAAGCCGCGCGATATACTTAGATACCTTTGTTTAAAGACGAGTTACTGTGTGTGCTGTGATAGTAGGGAGATCGTACCCTAGCCGCGGCTATGTTTATATTGGTATGCGGCGAGCGGTGAAAACTAATGCACAGAAATAGCCCCCATCAAGGCCACGTGACGACCCGTGGGATGCTTCATAAATCTCGGGCAAAGTCGTCATGAGTAGGTATGATATGACTCTTGTTAACCGATTTCAAAAAAAGGAGGTGATCACTTGAAAAGGGCTGGACCGATTTGAGAAATTATTTCTTTGTTTGTAAGGGTATAGGTACTTCCCGGTGGTTCCATAGAGATGATGGGACTGGGCTGATGATGGGATCCTGGAGAAATGGAGAGAACTCTTTAAATCCTAAACGTCTATATGTATAATGATTTGGTTATTTGGAGTCAGTTTATCAGTGTTTAACCTTTTATTCTTAATTCTTCTTTTAGACTCATTTTAACCGTGCTGATGTGCGGGTATGTTAGCAGTCAAATCGCAGAACCAAAACCGAGTAACAATGTGCCCAGTGGTAAGTTTTACACGCACGCACACACACGCACTCACTAAACAAATGCCCTTTCAGCCCCACCATGGTGTCAAGGAGACTAAATAAAGTTCGTAATTCATTTTGGTAAATTTATAATGATACATAACTAAAAAACAATAAATTCTATACTATACCTACCATACTTACTCAAAATTAATGAAATTTGTATGTAGGTAGGTACAACGACCCAGGGCTCTATTTTGGAATCCGTAATTTGAACTTTGGAGCCCTGTCAGTTTCTTGCGACATAGTTATGCATAGTAATGCCTCGGAAATGATCAAAACTGTCATTTATTAAGGCTGGTTTAGACAGGATCAATACTGACTCGAATTGGAGGCCCAATTTGGAGTCAGCTATTGACCCTGTCTAAACATACCTTTATACGGGTTACTCGCTACTACAACTATTTATGCTTCTTTGACGACACGGTGGCCTAGTTGGGAGTGACCCTGCCTCCGAAGCCAGCGGTCCTGGGTTCAAATCCCGGTAAGGGCAGATATTTGTGTGTTGAGCGCGAATATTTGTTCCTGAGTCTTGGATGTTTTCTATGTATTTAAGTATTTATTTCTCTATAGTATATAAGTATGTTTATCGTTGTCATAGTACAAGCATAGAGCTTAGTTTGGGACTAGGTCAATTTGAGTGAGATTGTCCCCTGATATTTATTTATTCATTATTCTTCTTTTTTTTATTAATGGCGGCCCACCGCGATATTCGGCAGTGATTTCGCCAATGTCAAGTGAGTAGAGTAAAACAGTAAACAGAATAAATCAAAAGTAAAAGCCGGACATCTTTCAATCCGCCATCTTCTTCGTAATTAAATATAGACGTGTTCGTAAATTGAATTCTCACGGCTGGTAATGATACCTTTTTTCTATCATTTATGCCGGTAAGAAATCAATTAACGGTTCATAATTAACGTTAATTATATTTTAACGTTATATCTGCCTGACACATGTAACGTTATTTCAAGCGCATTATACCTACTAACATCTGCGCTTCCAAGTGACAGATGCATTTTATCGATCTTATCGTTTTGTGACGTGTAAACGGAATTCACCTGCACCACGTGATTATTCGGCCGACTGTACCTATCGTAAATGATAATCGCATTTATTAAGATTTAAATGAACTTCTATCGCGTGCCTGTACTGTTTGTACGAATAGTTCTGAAAAAGATCGTCGATTTTCAGCTGGTATAATCCTCACAGTTGGGTAGGTAGGTATCTTATTTCAAAGAGAAAATCTACAAGATCGGCTTAGCTAGGGCAAGAAGCCAGGTTATGTGGAATTTAGCTACTGTTGAACGGGGAATAGCCCCCAGTTAGAGGTCCCAAGGCTGCCCAAAATACGTGGCCAACACTAGCGTATTAAACACATTTGAAGGTCCAAATGTTTTTTCGCTGCCTGCCATATCAGACAGTCCGATGCAACGCGTAGTAGGAACAAATCTGGTAAAAATTCAGCGGCATCATAACAAGTACAAATGTTTCGGAAACGCCATAAAGCATACGTAGCAAAACATCGTCTTGTGCGTTTTTCGGTGTCCGCGAACACTCGTAATTTCGGCAACTAACGGTAACTTCGTCCAAACAGACCTGAAGCGAAATATCTGCGCAAACCGCTCAGATTTCTTGTATACTTATAGCTGAAGCGCAATCTAGCTAGTGGAAATTACTAGCCCGATTTTTCCGCCAAGCACAGATTAAGTAAAAGTTACTTCGTAAGCCGCGGTTTCTGCGTTTCGAAGACGCATCTCGATCTCGCTCCAGCTGGCCATTCCAATACTTAAATAAATAAATAAATATTACGGGACAATGTCTCACAAATTGACCTATTGCCAAACTGAGCTTAGGCTTGTACTATGTGTCCTACTAGACAACGATAAATTTACTTTTATACTTAAATACAAGACACAGGAATAAATACTCGTAATCATCACACAAATATCAGCCCTTACCGGAATTTGAGCCCAGGACTATGCTTATAAGGTCAACCACCAACCAACTAGGCCAACGCGTCGTCAAATCATCACCTATCATCGCATTCACCCCTATTAGGACACAGGGAGGCGATTTTTGAAGCTCGCCGACGAATAATTACAACTTTAAATATAGTTTGTGCAGCGATTAAAGGCTTCGGCCCACCGAATGCGTGCTCGTGATACGCACGTGCATGTTCGCGTTCTACTGCGTTGTATAGTTGACATATTATATGAGGATACGTACTACACAACGCAGTGGAACGCGAAAGCGCACGTGCGTGTCACGCGCATGCAGTGCGGCTCAGCCTTTAATCTACGAGCGGGCCCCCTTTTTGATTTGATATGGTTTAAATTTAGTCATTTTTCATCGGTGAGCTTCAAAAATTGTTCCCCAGGCCAAGTTATGATTGGTGGAAGTGATAAACTGGCAATAACACTGATGTCCTGTCCACAGAGCCAGCTAATCAATGTTTGACAGCGAAGAATGTGAGCGGACTGTGCGTGGCGCGGCAGGCCTGCGACTACGGCACCCCGGCCGTCGACATGACGCTGTACGCGCCACACAACTACACGCGGTGAGTGGAATACCAAACGCGTCATACGAAAAGTCACGTGATCTGCCAGTGACGCGTTCGGTTTAAAAACCAAACGAATAGAAACGCTAGTTAGCGAACGCATCTGGGTAAGGACCAAAAAGTTGGCCACGCTAACTCACTCAATTAAATTTTCTATGAAACTTTTCCGTTGTGTCACGAAAATTAGCCATACATTTGTAGGGATAACTTTCGTGTCACAACGGAATTTTTTTCACTTTTGTTGTTTGTATGGTTAACTACGCTTAACCATGGTCCAACTATTTAGTCCTTACCCATCTTGGCTAGGCCTCAGAAGGGTTCGACGACGATACCTATCGGAGATGGGTGCCAATTCTTTTTAGAAACCATACTAATTTACGCTCTAGGCTTTTACTGGGTGCTAGGCAGCGATAAACAGGTAGGTACTATATCCATACTTACATACATAACATCACGCCTTCATTCCCAAAGTGGGGTCGGCAGAGCTACAGAAATGCCAAGAAAAATGGCCTCGTGTCGATTGTAACGCGAATCCATAACTACGAAAGATAATATTTGTCAACCGACATAAAAATAATTGAGGTTTTCGATTCAATTACTTTTTTTTAGGGTCCGATTCGTGGTCACACCAGACACCACTAGTCGCTTTCGTCGGAAATTCGTCAGAAATCATTTTTATTCCGCAAAAGTAAGTAGTAGGTATCTTTAGATGCCCGAAGGGTAAATCGGCCAAAAATAGGAGCCCCGCCTCAGTCGAATAGCAGAGGTGTGACAACCACGCGTCCGACCCCACTTTTTTGTTACGCTTTCATATCTAGCCCACTGAAACGATTTAAATTAATGACAATTGATATTGTGATAGATAGCTTGAACTCTAGGGAAGGATATACAGTACTTTTTAAAGTCGGGTACCTACTCACTAGCGATCTGTAGCTTTAACCGTAGCAGTTACAGTATCGCACTTCTAAAGCTGGGTACGAATCTGAGCGGCTCAGCCTGAGGCATGCTCGTAAACATGCGCGGATGAGGCAGCGTGCTCGCCGCGAGCCGACATTTAAAAATAGCGTCGGTCACGATGACATTCGCGGCTGCGTTTTTCATAATTCACCAAATTTTAAACAAAAAGAAGAAGAAATCGCAGAATTAGTCACTCGCTTTATATTTAAAAAGGGGCAAGAGCATGTCGGCCATGCTCAGTATAGGGTTCCGAAGCCGTTAAGTACTACAAACATAAAAAACAACAAATAATAACAAATTTTCTATGTAAAGTCAATTGGTGCCGTCTTAGATGATTTTGGTACGTATAAACTCTTTAATCGCCTGTATCTCAAAAACCAATGATGTCTACTTAGTCGTGATAGTTTTCCTTTAAAATTCGTTATATGCTTTTTCATTTAAGTTTTTTTTCTGATTTTTAGTATTTGATGTTTTGGCTGTAGGGGGAAGGGGACACTTGAGTCTAACAAAAAATAGCGCTTTAAAGCTTAATATTGCATAAACGGATTACTTGAATCGAAAAACTGTTTTTCACAAACCCCTAATATTTTTGAAAGACCTATCCAACGACTCCCCACACTATAGGGTAGACGAGAAAAAAAAATACATCCACACGTTACGTGTTGTAGGGGAGAGGTTTTTTTTTTTTTTTACATTTTATTATATCACTTTGCTGGCGTGACTAATATGCATATTCAATCCAAATTACAGTTTTCTAGTACTAAGAGTCTCTGTGCTAGGCTGCGGAGGGACGGACATGACGAAACTATAAGGGTTCCTAGTTTGACTACGGAACCCTAAAAATAACAAATAAAACTAAGCTTTGAATGTATATTTTAATGAACATAATAAAACAGACTGGTCAATCGTTTTGCCGATTAACTATTAAGCAACTCAACTCCTTACACATATATTCAGTTAGCAGAATGTGCAGGTTTCTTAACAATGTTTTATTACTAAATCTGGTTTCACAGAGAACAGTCAGTAGTCATTGATACAGTCGAGTAGAGACATAAACTGTAATGATGACTGAACTGTAACTGTGATGTATAAACTTCCCAAATTATAACAAGGTCATACACAGATTTAGGTTAGCGTCTTTCCTGTGGACACGCTGGAAGTTAACGTTTTTGAGGCCTAATATTCTGGCTAAGCCCATTCCCGCATAAGCGGCGTCAGGACTGCTTTAGACCTATCATATAAAAACCAAACTTAAATGCACACGAGCTTTTGACCACAGGAAAGACAATTTTTTTTTTGTAAGGGTGTGCATATGTTTTTTCGTATTTATCTATACACGGCGGGCTTGGGTACGGATAGAGAATAATACGATAACGTATTGTATTGAAATAATTCGTATTCATCCATCTTATTAGCAAGTAAATAAATCTATCTTCTATACACATAAAAACCGTCCAAGTGCGAGTCGGTCTCGCGCATTAAGGGTTCCGGACTATTATCCATACAACCACGGTGTCTGTATCAAGATCGAGCAAAAATTAATATTAATTTAATTATTTATTCTTAAATTGAATATAAAACTAAATTGTCGTTAATATCGTGCAAAAAACGACAAATAATCACGTTTGTGTTATGAGAGCCCCCTTAAATATTTATTTTATTTTGTTTTTAGTATTTGTTGTTATAGCGGCAACAGAAATACATAATTTGTGAAAATTTCAACTGTCTAGCTATCGCGGTTCTTGAGATACAGCCTGGTGACAGACAGACAGACGGACGGACGGACAGCGAAGTTTTAGTAATAGGGTCCAGTTTTTACCCTTTTTTATGGTAAGGAAAAGGCGCACACGAGCACTCAGGCCACCTGATGTTAAGTGGAATCTGAGACCCATAGACATCTGAATTCTCAAGACTATAATCTAAAGACTGCAATCGTAAGACCTCAAATGCGTTGCCAACCCTGAGGACAGATGAAATGCCTCTATGCTAGTAATTTCACCGGTTGTCTTATCCCCACACCAGAACACAACAACGGAACTCCTTCCTTCCTTCTTTCTTTGTTCTCTTGAGTACGGAACCCTAAAAATTAATCCCCATTTCCCTTCGTCACGGCATCACGCGTGAATGGCTATTTTGCTAATTATTTATTTGCTTTTTGTTGTTTGGGAAGGTTCTTATAAAAGAAAAAAATAAGAACATTGCACGGGAAATTAAAAAAAAGTTACCATAATTATTAACTTGTCTAATGTATCCTTAGCGCTTTTGAAGATATAAACTTAGTTTAACTATCTTTTTTTTTTTCTCTTTATTAGGGACAACAACACACACGTATTTTACAAATGTAACAAAGTAAATATTTGACACAGTATATGTGCAACCAACAACATTATCCACATATTAAAATGTAATAAAAATAAAACAATTCCCAAAAGTTAGCACTAAATAATGATAATTAAAATAAACATGAACTTCAATTAGTGTTCAGGCTTTTAGGGTTCAGTACCTCAAAAGAAAAAACGGAACCCTTATAGGATCACTTTGTTGTCCGTCCGTTCGCCCGTCTGTCTGCCAAGACCCTTTATCTCGGGAACGCGTGGAGGTATCGAGTTGGAATTAAAACTATATACATACTCAGGTCCACAGTCCATTGAAGCTGTGAAAAAATCAAACTTCTAAGTTTATGTAAAAAAGATACGGCGTTTACGCCGCAAATAACGTATATTTCGACAATCTCAAGGAAATAAATATTTATAGTGGACAGTCACCAGCAAAAATATATATTAGAAGAAGATGGCGCATAGAAATATGTGACTTTTATGCGTCCAGTAATAAAGAAGTGTCAGATATTTTTGACCCAGATAACGTTTGATAATATCGACGCTTGAAAGGCGAAATGGGATAAGCGACAATTTTTGTGACACTGAGCTTACATATCGACGCTTGAAAGGCGAAATGGGATAAGCGACATTTTTTGTGATATTTATTAATTTATTTATTAAAGGGAAACAAACAGCACAAAATAATACATATGAAGATAATACATTACAGAAAATACATTGGCCAAAGAAGTTTCCACCGCTGGTTCAAATTACATTAGTTGCTCAAATTGGAGTAACATCATATCTTTAAATTAAGTAACTCATTGTTACTGGATAGCAATTAACAATTGTAATATATAATTGTACTTTTTTTTTTCACTTCTTCCTATTCAATATAAACTTTTAAAATAAAATAAATGTATTCTAAACTAATCACAAAAAATGTCGCTTATCCCATTTCGCCTTTCAAGCGTCGATATATTATTTCTCATGACTGGAGGTTACCGCACAAGTAAAGGATAAAAGCGAAATCGTTTATTTGTAGATCCAACACAAAAAAAAACGCGATTGCAAACGTATTTACTGTTGGTAAACTAATCTAATGTCGATGTATGGACACAACAGTTTTTCAACAGTAAACTCAAGTTTGTCCCACAATACAAATTTATATTCTTATAACTTTGTACGGAAACTCTCGGTGCGTGAGACCGACTTGCACTTGACCGGCCTTTTTTTAAATTAATTATACCAATTCGTATTTAATATTCATAGTTACGACATGACAACGTCTGTTGGCTGCTAGTAGCAAGATAAATACGAACTTTTCACTGCATCCGCATGTTACGATCAGTCACCTCATGCCACTACCTCTAATGCACTATCAGTGCATCTAGAGGTGGGTATGAATTAGAGCAGCCTTGGGTGGAGGCATGCACGGCTCATTTATTTTGCTCAAATTCATACGCGCTCACCGTCGAGAGTCGGTCTTTTGACCGTACTCAAAGGCGCCTCGGTGTGCGTGCCTCGCGTAACTTTGACGTGTATCGCCGCGCAGGGCGAGCATGCCTCAGGCTGAGCCGCTCAGATTCGTACCCAGCTTATTATAAATGACTTAACCTCGTGAGGTACATAATCAAGGCAATTTAGTTTAAACCTATATTTTAATGACCATAAGTTAATTTTTATTTGTTTCAAAATGGCATTTCAGAGCAAAGGTAACAGAACTTTATTTTCTTGGTAGTGGATTCAAATTCCCTAATACTTTAAAGCTGAGTACGAATCTGAGCGGCTCAGCCTGAGGCATGCTCGCCCCGCGCGGCAAGCTGATCGTGAGCCAAATTGTTGCACATAAACATGCGCGGGCGGGGCAGCGTGCTCGCCGAGCCGACATTTCAAAATGGCGTCGGACACGATGACAGCCCCGCCCCGGCTGCGTTTATCATAATTCACCGAATTATGAACAAAAAGAAGAAATGGCCTCGGTGGTGGATCAGCTCAGCAACTTCATCAAATTTATACGCGCCTCGCCCACAGATAAGTTAGAACTTGCCGTTCTGCCCGCGGCACGCTCGTGTACACGTCCAAATTACGCGAGGCACGCACGGAGGCGCCTTTGGGCACGGTCAAGAGACAGATTCTCGACGGCTCGCCGCGCGCCGCTCGCCCGCTGCTCACCCACAGCGCGTGAGCGCGTACGAATTCGAGCAAAATAGGTGATTCGTGCGTGCCTCAAACCGATGCTGCTCTAATTCGTACCCACCTTTATATAAATGACAACCTCGTGAGGTACATAATCCAGTCAATTTAGTTCAAACTATATTTTAATGACCATAAAGTTAATTTTAATTTGTTTTAAATTTGAATATGGCATTTAAAATCAGAGGTAACTGAACTTTATTTCCTTGCCAGTGGATTCAAATTCCCACTTACAAAAATCTTTCTTTGTGGCACGGTGGGCCTCGAGAGGTTTGCCAAATAATTTAATCACTTAAATCACTATTGTAAATATCAATCGGAATGGAACACTCATGGTACCATCTTGAAGAAGCGAGAGCAATCGCAGTGAATGTTTCATCACAATTTGTACACATCCAGTTAGGTTCACTGTGATGTGCCTCTCTAAAATGGTTTTTTAAATGCTCTATGCCCCCTAAACCAATATAAGTTAACCCACAGATCGTACATTCTAGCTTAAGCCAATGACCATCAGTAATCACTGAATTTGTTTCAAAACATATCCTCATAATGTGGAATTTTAATCTAGGTGCAAGTTTTTCTTCTAGCTGTATGTCATATTTATCCGTTTCTGTATCAACATCTTTGTAAAGATATCTAACGTAGCGATGGGGATTCATGTAATGTCTAAAAGTTGAAGGCACATAAAAACTGCCCTTAGCTACACTGACGTCTTTAACGATGGTTTCGAATAAAGCTTCTACTTCACTCTGCTGGTCTACATTAAACTTGTTAGTGTATAATATGGCATCAACTATACTTTCAACGTCTTTGAAAGTGCATTTGTGTTCCTTTTTTGAATTTTTCATTGTTTGTAAATGCAGGTTTAGCTCGGTTTCTTGTCGATTTTGATTTAGCTTCTTATTGACTAGGGTGTGCTTGTAGTCGTGCACCAACTCCCTCCGATATTTAAAACAATTTAAATTTACAGTCATACTAACATGGGAGCAGTTCAAAATGGTCCTTAGTGACAGATCCTTAATGGATATTCTTGTAGGAAAGGAATTTTCTACATTGAAAAGTGTAAAATTAAAATCTGGGTGTGGTCTTCTGAAAAATAGAGTATTCAATTGTTTTCTAGTGCAGTTGACTTCTAGGATAACGTCGCCGGGTTCTGACCGGCTTGATGCTGGAATTTCCAAGCATCGTTTTACCCTTTGCGCTGCATTTCGTGCCCAAGGCTTACAAGCTTTTAACATCGAAGCTAGATAATCCTTTAATGACTGATATTCCGTCTCCAGCATTTTTTCGATCTCTTCATTGTCATTCATGCATCTGGACTCATGCATGATGCGGTCAAATTCATCCCACTGCGGCCAGTCTTTTAGGAACTTCTTGAGAACATTCATATAAATGTCTACGGAGATGGATTGCAAGTTGGTTACGTCTATATTAAACTCATCTCTGAGTATGCCAATGAGTTGAGCATTTGTTAGTGTTGTGTTTTGCTTTCCATTGTAATTAATTAAATGTTTCATTAGCTCCAGAATTGGTTTCTCTGCAAAATAAATTAGCTATTATTTGTAATTAAACTTGTATTTCTTATGAATGATGCACGTTACTATTGTTTTAGGTACATTTTAGGTGTAATTTAAAGTATGTATAGTTTCCTTTGCCATTTCAATTTAATAATAGAGTTGATTTTTCTTATTAAATGTCATTTATTGTTAATCTTCTTGTTAAAAATCCATAAAAAGATGTCTAATAAAATGAACTTGATAAAGTATCTAGATGTAAATTTGTATTAGGACTTTAAAATAGACTTGTTGATAACGTAACTAATCATATTGAGTCAGAATCTTAATATGGATGAGACTTCAATCCCGTGACCATGTTCATATAAAAAATGGTGTTATAAGTATTTTTTTAAACACCTATACATACATACATAACATCACACCTTCATTACCAGAGTGGGGTAGGCAGAGCTACAGAAATACCAACAATTCTGAAAAGACTCATTGATGATTCTGTAACCACACTTTGCACAAGTAGGCTAAGATAAGCCTATAAATAATTAATATACAGCGAGAATTGTAAATTGCCACCTTTTTACATTTTTCATGGTTTGAAGACTTACCTGTGTTATCATAAACACTAGAAAACCCTTCTGTAAGTATTATGTCCCTTATGAGGGATAAAAGGAAGTCATCATTATTGTCACCACTAATATTTAATTAATGTTACTCATAAATGAGACCTGGTCCACAAAGAAGTCATTTATCGCTATTCCCTTGAAAACTGTCTGATTTTCCGGGATGAACTAATATGTGCTATCCCTGCACCTAATTCCACGTCAATCGATTGAGACACTTAACCATGGGGACGGAACAAACAAAAAAACAAACCCACATTCGCATTGCATTAATATTATTAGTAAATAAGGATAGTGGTTTCCAAAGTCCAAACATTAATTTCATGTGTAAAGCTAATGATAATTATCAAATAAGGTTACCTTGAGAATTGTCATGGTTGTCACCGTTCACTAAAGTCTTCGAATCACAGGATTTCTCTTCTAAAGTAATACCGATGGAGTTCGGAACACCATTTTTTCCGTTTGATAGTTCCTCATTTGTTTCTATCGAATAGACGTCGTTGGTTTCTCCAGCGTTAGAATCAATTGCCATTCCGTCACTCGAATCGTCGTCAATCATAATAAGTGACATATTTAGTTAATAAACGCGAAGAATTCAAATAACATGCTACACAAAACAACACGACAAAGTAAAAACAAGTTTTGCTGAACTCTCAACTTCTTAACTGTCAAACCTTTTTTTTTAAAGTTTGGTTTCCAGGCATTTAGCTTAAATAAATTTGAAAATACTTATACTTAAAACATAAAATTTACCTATTTACATAACTAAGCCTGACATTATTAACAAGTTTAAATTTAAATAGAATCTTTTAAATCAACTTTAACCAGCAAACAAATGTTCGCTTATTTATCATAATTCATAGGCTAAAATCCAAGAATAGGCACTGTGAGGCAATATCAAATTCAAACCTAAAGACCTTTAACTCGGAGAATCATTAATCACATTCGCTAATGTCAAGTGAGTGCGAATATAATCAGAAGATAAAACAAATCAACAGTAAAAGCACAAATCTACAGTAAAAACCCAAAAACCGGTAATTTTTCAATCGGCCATCTTCCATCCCTGACGGTTTATGAATTCCCCGTTCAAACCATTTACGGCCGAAACCTATATTCAAACCGCGAATAGATAAGGCTTACTTCGGGTTGAAATTTGACATTTGCCCATACAAAATGGTGTCAAATTTTAATCCGAAGTAAGGCTATCTGTCAGCGGTTTAAATATAGGGTTTGGCCGTTAGTCTTCTTCTTCTTTTGTAGGTAATATTAATGGCGGTCCACCGCGATATTCCGCAGTGATTTCGCCTTTTGCCAATGTCAAGTGAATAGAGTAAATCAGTAAACAGAATAAATCAAAAGTAAAAGCCGGACATCTTTCAATCGGCCATCTTCCCTCCCCGAAGGTTAATTAAATATTCAACCACGTTTACCCTGATAACTTAGTTTTTGTTTTTAATAGACCATAATGATTAGTGATGGACTCAATCATTTGATACGTGTAGGGGCTGAACCTGTTTCAATCTCATTGTACAAAAATACGATTGCGCAAACATTTTGTAGGTCTGTGGGCCTTAGGCCCCGTTGTTTGATCAGTAGTTAACTGAACTAACGGTTGAAACTCGAAAATCGATTAGAAAAAGTGACACTATTGGTTCAGATTGAACGATTGGTTATGATTTTTAACGATTTAGTATGTTTAACTAGTAACTACTGATCAAACAGCGGGCCCTAAGGCCCACAGACCTACAAAATGTTTGCGCAATCGTATTTTTGTACAATGAGATTGAAACAGGTTCCGCCCCTACACGTATCAAATGATTGAGTCCATCACTAATCATTAATTAAATTATGATCTATTAAAAACTAAAACTAAGTTATCAGGGTAAACGTCACGTGAAAAACAACTACGTCGAGATATTATAAAAGATGTCTGATGAAGAGGATTTGGCTGCTGCAATTATGCTGATAATTTAATTAAAGAAGAAATAACAAAACGGTTAATTGACCAATCACTACTACAGACCACACAATCACACGTGATGGCACAAACAAAATTCATTTCTGTCAAACTTTTATAAAATGATTGAGCAAACTTCAATCATAGCCATAGACGATCAAATAAATTGATCATCTGTGGGGTGCCTTAGTTTTGAGCCGTTGAATACCCTTCTAATCTGTGGCAGTTGAGCAATTCAATTATTTATTGTCATAGATAAAGGAGAGAATGGATGTGCTACGTTGACATATACAAATAATCAATTATGTAAATACTATGCATTCCGACATCGAACACTCAAAAATAATGTTATCTCTTTTTAACTTAGTTCTATGTTCCTAAGTAAAAAGAGATGACAGTACGTCAGCCAATGCAATAATGGCAACATTTATAATTTGACGTTCATACAAATACCTAACGTGCCTAAAGTCAGCCATGTGCAATTACTGGCAATTAGCTTGTCATAAGTACCAAGTATCTGATGTGTCAACCGTGCCGAATTCACTTAAAAAAATATTAATATCTTATTTTCCGTATTATATATTGCCAAAAGTTACACATGGATTGAAAGAGAAAGTTCACCGTAATGTCTCTCAAGTGTAGTTTGTTGGGATGTGGTGCAAGAAACAGCAAAAATCAGAAATATTGAACATGTAATCGGTAAGTTTAAGTTTTTGTTAAAATATTGGTCAGTTTTCTTATTATTGGGGGACTTAAATATGTAGTACATTATTATTAATCCATAGATCAAGATTAGTTCAAGATTATAATACGATTTGCCTTTTATTTAGGTACATTATTTTGAAAGTAAACAAACCGAAGAATTTGACAGCTAGGGTTGTTCTTAAAATATCGAAAATAACTTGGAAATTTCTCATAATGACAATTAATGTTAAAATAACATATTTTTTTGTAATTGTATCATATAGAACGTATATGAAATATGCCAAAGAAAGCAAAGAACCATCTTTCATCATGGATTACTATTTTTAAGGATTTTGGGAAAAAGTATACTGAGAAAGTTTCATTCCGAAATTATTTAAATAAAATAATATTATTCCTAAATGAGTAAACCTACTAAAAATCATCTAAGACAGCAGCAAATATTTTTATTTGTTAAAAACTTGACGACACGTTAACCTAGTTGATAGAGTCTGTCAAACGAAAGCTGTCCCAGAGAACCAGCGGGAATTTCAAAAAACCTGCAGCTGTTTACAGTAACTGTACACTGAATAAACGGAGTTGATACTCCAACACTGATGTGACAAGTTCAGGAAATCAAATAGTATTAACTCCGTTTATCCAGTGTACAGTTACTGTGTAGGTTGACACGAACGAGCTTCAACGCGCGGTCGAAGCGTTGATTATGACAGGCGGCTCGTGTCAAGATCTTGCCTGCGATGCATGGCAGCACGCGCGGTCATGTATACGATAGCACTACTTTGTTAGAATCTTGTACCGCGCACAGCGTCAACCACGCGTTCATGTGAACCTAGCCTAAAGCTTTTGGTATGCAAATGCTGAAAATAGCAAAATATGTCCGCAATTTTTGAGGAGTTTCGTCGTTAACTCATGGATTCCTTCATCAGATCACTCCAACTTTTCTATGGGACCATTTCCGACCTTTCCTTTCCTATACGGTGGAAAGGGCCCACCGTGCTGGTTGTGCTCAAGACGACGTTTTGCAAGCCCTACAGGTATCCCACTGCTACTGCATCTTTATACAGGACATGCGAAGTACTGAACGTACAGAACAGACGAGTTGAGACCTCCCACCCATATGGTTTGTTTATCGATAACTTTATCGAATCGGGGCAGCACTTAAACATGTGACAGTCCGCCATTTTATGTTTGCTATGGTAGTTTAGGTAGGCACGTTTATTCTGTAGGTATGTCAGATCCATTCTCTTTCTTTATCATTGATTATTGTACGATGGGTATACATGACAAACTGTCAAACCAGTTTTTTTTTTTTTGCAAGAAATGTGATCTGGATTCACGGTATAAAGGTTTCAGGGCCGCCACTGTGAAATAGAGCTACCATCTAGGCTTTATACATCGCGGACATGTGGCGGACATCCTGTGATGGGCCTTTATTTTACACGATAAAACAAAACTGACTTTGACATGCTATCGTTATTGTAACTCTTATTTACTCGTAGCAGGTGGAAAGACGTGGTCACCTCTCTCAGGCGTGATTCAATACATGTATTTAAGTATGTAGGTGCTTGACAGTCGTCGACAGAAATACATGGCATTTTACTGACTAGAATATTATAGACCCCCTCATTAGGGCACTGCCAATACCACATGTATGCCGACGACACACGTTACAACTCTTTATATTTCGTTCGACCCAAGAGACACTCAGAGCGCGTTGTAATTACAATTTGAACGCAGAGATTAGGCAAACAGCTGCTTGTCAGAATTTACCAGTCCAATGCACTGGCTTTAAGTCCCAAGATGACTAAATAAGTATATCACTTAAAGACATCCTAACCAAGCACTTTAGTAATATCCATTTTAAATCCGACCATATCTATTGGGTGTAATTAGGTGGGAGTGTGTCGATGATGATATGAGAGTAGATATAAGGATACTGTTCTCATTTTATGAATAACTGAAGGGTCCACGGAAAGAACATGTCTAGTCACATTAATAACTTTATGTGATATCGCGATTTGAAAGTTAGGAACCATGACATTTTGTACGTAATTTTCGTTTAGAGGTTTTTTTAAGAGTGAAAAAATACAAGAAATATGAAGATTTATATCCTAAACTGAGTGATAGTTAGGTCAAAAAAAAGTGACTAGACATGTTCTTTCCGTGGACCCTTCCTAGCGACCTGCGGGCATTTCAAGATTGTATTTATCGATGTTGCTAACCGTGGATAAAACATTGTCACTTTCTGATCAAGTAAGCAAGTGCGAGTGTGACGGATGCTTCAATCCATAGCCTATAAGAATATAACGGTATATTTGGAGAGGTTCCGGTAACCTTCGGGGAGGGAAGATGGCCGATTGAAAAATGCCCCGCTTTTACTTTTGATTTATTCTGTTAACTGATTTACTCTATTCACTTGACATTTGCGAAATCACTGTGTGGACCGCCATTAATTAAAAAAGAAGAAGAAGAACGGTGTATTTGCATTACTACGACGATATAAAAAAAAACGGGCCAAGTGCATGTCGGACCATGCACATCGGGTTCCGTAGCTGGGATGAACGTTCATGGTTGAAATTCAATTTTTTTTTTATTAAAATCTCAAAAACTACACAGCGTATCGTGTTCAAAACAATTTTGGTTGGAAGTATTTCGTATGTTCTACTACTGTAATTTTTATTAGAATGTTCTATTTAACAGTTCAAAAGCTACCCACCCGGACAGAATTTTTGCGACTTTAGAACCGTATATCTCGCCAACTGTTTACTTACGTAAAAAAGTCACTTAAAAACCTCTGTATCATTATGGAAGCCGTATCTAAAAACACCACACACGCTGATGTAACTCAAAAAAATTTTTTTCGTTCCCTAGTTACATGTAAGGAGTGCCACCCCTATTTTTTTTTTTCAATTTTACTACATCATTGTATAGCGGTTCATAGAATACATTTATCCTCCAAATTTCATTTATATAGTGCAAATAGGCTCTGAGTAAAATGGCTGTGAAATACAGACGGACAGACGGACATGACGAAATTATAAGGGTTCCGTTTTTGCCATTCGGCTCCGGAACCCTAAAAACAGTTTATTAGTTTTAGAGACTACCCATAACATACCAACAAATAAACACATAAGAATAAGGGCTTATAGTACTGTTAGGCGATGGGCTTGCACCTGTCAAATAGTAAACTTCTTAGCCTGTTTGTGCAAAATGTGGTTACAGAATTATAACCGAGTAATTTTAGAGTTGTTGGTATTTCTGTAGCTCTGCCTACCCCACTCTGGGAATGAAGGCGTGATGTTATGTATGTATGTAGGATTAAATCTGCTTTGGACTTTGAATTTGAGATACTGCTTAGAGTCTGCCCAGCGAAACGTGTCACAAAAAAAGCCCGGCAAATTCAAAAAATCTGCAACCAATATTAATGTCCGTACACTAAATAAACGGATTTGATAGATAGAAACAATCATTTAACATTGCTGACAAATGAAATAGTATCAACTACGTTTAGTATCGCCTAATCCAGCTTATCCAACTGCTGATTTTTGAATTGCCGCCCTTTTTTGTTATATATTTACTCTATTGGCTAAGGGGGGCAGTATAATCGTCTATGGTTTATTGATTGTTATGGCTAACTAGCTAGCCCCTCGTAGCCGTGTTTAAAATTTGTATATCTCTAAAAAAAAAAATAGCTGAATTTTATGGACTATATCATAATCAGAAGAGACTAGAACATGGTACTTTTGACCTCATAAAGATAAAGTAACCGAGTACTTAAATGTCTTGTTTAATTTTCAGGCCTTGTGCTATGGAAGAAGTCTGCTGCCCACCATCTGCTATGACTCACGTTGAGACGCACACCGTCTCGATATTGATTGATTCTGACGAAGACGAATAATTTTAACGATAGATAATTTTTGAGCATAAAGGTGAATTCACAAAGAGGTCATTGCACTGCACGCGATAAAGCAAATACCATAAATCGCGATTTATACTTAGTGGCTATTTGTGATATTTTCCATATGAATAATAATTTAGCGGGTTTTAAGTTTTAATGTAAATATAGAGATGAAGAGGTAAAATCATAATAAAACTGTGATAAAATGCCTTGCTTTCTGAATTTAATCTGTCTGGGTTTAAACCATGTTTAAACCGGAGCTGATTTGAATCCCCCGAATTCCCAATGGCAGTGTATCGGAAACTGCGATATAGTATCGCACTGCGCTGAGATATTCCAGACCCACCGTACCCCTCGGCCGTACGACTGGTGGTACTTTGACCAATTATTACTATTATAACCTAAAGCTACCTCATATTTATGATTCTAATTTTGGTCAGTGGTAAGGTTTAGGGGTACGTACGTACTTTTTGTCACACAACGGAACTATTTTCGTCTTCGTTGTTTGTATGGTTAACGGCGCTTAACTATGGTCAAACTTTTTGGTCCTCACCCATAGAAGTGGAATCGGCTAAACAGATGCGGGAGTCCTTTAACCCTTGAGCAGGGCATACTAATAGGTATGGGAACTTAAAAAGTAAGTAGATAAAGTGTTTTATGAATTAATTTTAGAGCAAGGAAATTTTCACGAAGTTCCATCGCATCTAAGTCTTGACTCAAGGTGCTAAGTTATTTAAATTTAAACATTTTTGACCGTAAAAGGCCTCTGATTTTTGTGTCACTTGTATCACCCTCCTCATGAAAAATCAACAATTGTTTCAAGATGTTTTAATTCACGTCCTTTTACTTCAATAAATAAAAAAAATGGTCAAATACCCAAGTTTTCTACAATATACACAAAGAGACCAAAACGTGGCGTCGGTAGATTTTGCATCTGTCAAGTCAATGGCTGCGTCTGGGTCTGGAACAAAAGCATTAACGAAACGTATACCCCATCTTTCTCTCTTCATTGCTGACCAACGGGAGAAAGAGAGAGAGCGTGGCTCCAATCTTTGGAGTAGAGCAGTAAGTAGTTGGTGTTCACTGGAATCTGCTCCCGCAACTGGGACAGCGAGGGGACCGGTGGCGACGTAAGGCCTTGTCACGCGATCGGGAAGACGTGGGGGAGCGCGATTTGGAACGCGATCTGTCAATAAAAACAAGGGGCCATTCGAGTATAATGCTGGCATTGAACGATCGTCCAACACCCGCACTGGGCCTTTATTCTACTACGTTATAACGATATCGCGTTTGACGTGTTTTAGAATCGTTTATGTCACAGTCGCCATTATTGTAAACCAGCGGCCCGCCAGCGGTTTCGCCCCGCTGCAAATTTCTGACCTTCCCTGTGGATTTTTCAGTTCTTTTTATGTTAAGGAGAAGGCACGAGCACTCAGGCCACCTGATGGTAAGTGGAATCTGAGACCCATAGACATTTGAATTCTCAAGATTATAATCCTAAGACCTCAAATGCGTTGCCAACCCTGAGGACCAAGATGGAATGCCTCTATGCTAGTAATTTCACCGGTTGTCTTATCCCCACACCAGAACACAACAATGCGAACACTGTTGCTTGGCGGGTGGTTAATGGATAAGATGGTGGTAGTGATCCGGACGGACCCTGCACGGGGACGTACCACCACTTAAGATAACAGATAGACTCTTTCATAAGAACCTTCTTCTGACAATAACAAACACAATAAAAAAAGAATTAGCGAAATCTATTCAGCTGCTCTCGAGATTTGAGCTTAGCAACACAATCAGCTATTATTTTTTTATCATATAGATGGCATAAGAGTTATCAAAACGTTGACAATACGGAAGTTCCGAAAGTACGGAAACACGTCAAAGACGAAATCGTTAGTACCGTGTAGAATCCCAGCACAGGGCCTCTATTCTACTGCGTTATAACGATATCGACGTGTTTTAGAATCGTTTATGACTCGGTCGCCATTATTGCAAATGACATAAGAGTTATCAAAACGTTCACAATACGGAAACACATCAAAGACGATATCGTTATTACCATGTAGAATCTCAACCCAGATCGTCCAACCTGTAAATTAATCTCGAATCAAATAACGGACGGTTCGGACGAGATCGTGAACTAATTCCTCAACAAGTTAGTGCGTGATTGAATGTTGTAATTATAAGCGCTTTACAGACAGTGACACCGCTGCTATCGCCTGTCTGCTGGCTTGAGGAAAGTTCGAAGTTCGAGTGTTGGATGATCGTGTTAGACCAGTTTCGAGATCGCTAAAGTGCAAACTGGGGTTGGTATCGGACGAAATGTAGTGCCAGCATTACGTAAGCAACATTTTCACCAGTTCACTCCCCCCCCCCCTCCCTCTTTTCGGCTCAGGCCTGAAATATGCGTTTTCCTGAAATGTACAATTGTCAAAACGTCTGCGCTCTCACAATGTTAGCACTTCTATTTTGTCAGCTTTCTCAAAATGACTGGTATTTAAAATGTGTACAGTCTCAGGAAGCCGTCTATTCATAATGTTTACATTCCTATAATGTTAGCATTACCATAAGTTTTACTTTCCGTTATGTTCACTTTTGTATATAGGCTATCGTCTTATCATGTTTGATTTCCTATTCTGTCTGCTTTATTTCAAATCTTAATTTCTTGGCGTACTTACTCTTTGATAAATATTTATAATTACTGTGCAGATTCATATTATTATAACATATATTTTTTTTAAATGGCCCCCCTATCCTGTTGTTGAAAAACCAAAAAGGAAAAGATTGTTAAAGTGGCGTTCATGATTGCAGACATTTTGGGAATAAGACTTTTCTGGAATGCAAAAATTGTAAGAAGGCATCTTGAGGTTGCAGAAATTTTGAGAATAAACACTTTCTGAAAAGCGAACATTATATGAAAACTGACATTCTTGGAGAGAGACATTATAAGAAGCTAACATTTTGAGGAGCTGACATTATGCAAAAGACGTGCTGACATTATGGAAAACCGTCATTTTGGGAAAAATACATTTTAGGAAAACGCATATTTCAGGCCTGAGCCCTGTTTTCAGCAAAAGCAAACAAAACCCTATGAGTGTAAAAGTAATTTATTTAAAAAAAACAATTTCAATCAACTTAATGTTTCAACATTAAGCTTTTAAATAAAGTAAGAGTCCTCAAAACGATTAAGTTTAAGCACTAACCTAGTCTTGGATTAAATATCAGAACCGGGATTGTTTGGAATTTAATACTTTAATGAAATTATAAAACAGCTAAACATCAAGCAGGGGAGTTGTTAAAAGCATAGCAATGCAGTTTAGTTAACGCTGAGAGAAAAGGACGACCCATAATTGATACAGCTCTGTCCTTTATGCTCGCCTTAAAAGGAACTGCATAGGTATAATAACCTCTCAGTTTAGTTGAGAAAAATGGACACTGCTAGTTGTTCGTTTGCTGATGTAATCAATACAAAAAACCCGTCCACCAGTTTCCACCAACAGTAAGCAAAGAGAACACCCCCCTCACGCTTACATGATACTTGAATGACCCCAAATATCTTGAAAGACCACAGCACTTAAAGGTGGATTCACAAAGTAGAGTAGCTAGCGAGAAAATCGCAAGTGAATCCGTCTCGCAACCAATCAAACATTGTTTTCTAGTTTAAAATTACCCGCCATTTCCTTGCTGCCACATTGTAAATACATTGAGTAAATCCACCTTCAAATGCTTCAAGTGCTTGTACGCCGTCCTCCTGCCAAAAAAAGAAGACTACCTGGAGCGGGAACGAATCTTGCTCCTGGAGGTGACGCAGTCGAGCTCGCTATCCACGGGCCCCTTCATGTACATCCCGCCAAACTGATAGCACAAGTAACCCAGGATCAGTAATCCGGCCAGCTGGAACAAGGCAAGAGTACAGCTAAAAAATTGCTAAGCCAGAAACTATTGTGCGTTAAATCAGTCGATAGGTTACGGCAGTGTGCTAGGGTAGACGACAGTGCCCTGGGGGTGAATCTCTTAACACAGCGCTGCGTCGAGCGCAAATATGAAAGTTTATCCGGCAAGTTTAAGTAGTCCCGTCGGAGCGTACAAAGCACATTTTAGCGCGTGCCTTCTCATTTAGGCAGTAGAGCTTGGTCTCCTAGCGGAGCTGTACGTTCATCTTTGCGTTCGACGCAGCGCTGTGTTAAGAGAATCACCCTCCTGCGCTTACGCACTTCATTTAGTACTTTATCAGAATCCATGATGAAGTAGACTAGATTGACAGATAAAGTGCTGACGGATATATTTGAGGTTGTCGGTCGTCCACCTGCTTAGTTCCATCTGGGTGGACCACGGGCACTTTTTCTTGCCGGTGGTTCACTTAAATGATAAGTAATGCAAATCAAAACCTAAATCTTCATCACAATTTGAAACATCATATTTTTCTGGAAAATCATATATAAGTTCCAAACGACCCAGAAATAGAAGCTCCGCAAGGGCGGAGCTCCATCGACTCTGTTTTTGATTTTGATATTATTAATTCCATCGAAAGATTATAGTGGAACGAGAAAGAGAAACGGATCCATTCATGGATTTGTCTAACGTAAAACCAGTCATTCTATTCGAGCACAGAATAAAAAAAATTATGTAGTCATTCGGGGCGCATACCAGGAAGCAGTCAGGCGATTAGTAAAATTTTGTACTCTGCGTAGGTTTAATTTATTTAATGTTGATACTGTTTTTAAATTTTAAGTGCTTGCAATATTGTCTTTTTTGGTCGCATCGTAGATTAATAGAATGTTACTAAGTCGATGACAATCAAAGCTATTTTCAAATGCGTAATACAGACAAGTACTCCTTGAAATGTGCTACAAATCCGCCTACCAAATGATTTACTGTCATTCAAGTAAATTAACGTAAAAACTGTAAAATTTTGCTTTTTTATTTGTCTAATATTTTAGTTCTCTCAATGGCAACCCACATTCGCATAAATCTTTTCTCCTCGCACAACGATCCGCTATCTCGCACAGCTCTGGTGGGAATGAAGCCTACCTACGTGTTGTCAAAAATGATAAATTCGTATGACATGGGCCAAGATTTTTTTTATTTTGTATGAATACCGCCTGTCAGTAAGGTTTATGTTTACTGATCCTGTTGAGAAAATAACATGTTTAAGTTCTAAAAGTGTCATTTACCTCTAATAACAATTGAGGGCATGAATTATGCTTTTAGTTAATTACAAATTCAATAGAGTATAAAAAATAGGTTAAACGTGATCACCGCTACTAATGGAGTTCCATTACAGAAACATTAAATTGAGATCACCAACGAAGATAATATTGTGTGTTTAGGAAAATGGCGCCTAAAATTGTACGAGTAACGGCAGCAGACTAAATTTATTTGTAAGTAGGTACCTACATTTCAGGATTTATGAAATAAAAACAGTGGCCGGGTTAGTATAGTGCCACTCCATGTCTTCCCGTGGATGTCGTAAGAGGCGACTAAGGGAATAAAGGCTTGTAGTACTGTTAGGCGAGGGGCTTGCAACCTGTCACTAATTACACTGGTAAACATTTTGGCTTGTATGTGCCTAGTTTTGGTTAATTGTGGGGACGTCGACTTCAGTTGGACCGACTTATTACCTATTTATTAAGGTTAAATAAAAAAGGTTTATAATTTTTTGTTCAAATTTTTATATTTTGACTATAGGTATATTTCACTGTTGTTTCTATCCGTAAATCAATAGCAAATCGAAGAAAAGTGTCATTTGAACCAAAATTCCATGGAGGTAAGCGTTTCAAATGTTTAATATTATTTTAAGAATAATATTTTGTCTATATTATTGGCCTATACTTGGAAATATTGGCTGAAAATGCTAAACATGTGAGAACATGAATACCAATAAAACAGTTAGAAAATTTACTATCCCGTGCATTAAATAAACAAATACGTTATTCTAAAAATACCGAATTAAAAGTTGTTGTTGTCGAATGTTAATTAATAATTAACTTTTCTCAGAAATAATAATGCCAAAAAAACTAATTATACGTTTTACTAATATTAAATAAAAGTTTACGAACGTTAATTGACAATTAACTTTTCTCAAAAATGTATACTTACTGCTAAATTACTTGCATAACATCACGCCTTCATTCCCGAAGTGGGGTAGGCAGAGCCACCGATACACCAACAACTCTAAAAATATTTGTTTAGGATTCTGTAACCACATTTTGCCCAATCAGGCCAAGAAGTGTATTAGTAACAGGTTGCAAGCCTATCGCCTAACAGTACTACAAGCCCTTATTCCCTGAGTCGCCTCTTACGACATCCACGGGAAGACATGGAGTAGCACTATTCTAACCTGGCAACACACGGGCTGAATGACGTATTCCAGAAAATTTCAAATCCGTATCCAACTTTAGCATAATTATGTGGCCATAATGCGTGGCGCGCTTTTTTTTGGGGACAAATATTAATTAACGGTGCAACAGATGAAAATGAAAAATAAAACAATCATTTTCCATTCATGTAGTCCCGAAATGAAGCTCTAGGCTTGTATAGCCGACTAAATGGCGCCCCACATATGGGTCACTAACAAAAGTAACAAACGGCCACGACTTCATTCGAACTTCGTCTATTACTATCCTTTTTGCTAACGATGCGTAAATGATTTGCAAAAAAGTGACGGGGCGATCCGAAGTTCGAATTACCTACGGATTCCAAAGTATAGTGCAATTTTGAACTGCCCCGCGCGTCCTTGCACAATGCGTGTCTTCATTTCCACTTTTTTTTAAGTTCGTTTTGCTGTAAATTTAGCTTTTTTTAAACAATTGTTTTTATTTTCGTATCTTCTACTTTCCATGCTGGTATGAGGTGAACAGTTTCGTCCGTACGACTGCGAGTTATTTTTGCTCAAAAAGCTTCTTTGGACAATGCGATGCGTACGATTTAACCTCTAGGTAACCGGTGGCTCCTTGAGGAGCAAAAACTATTTTGCGTTATCGCTTTATTTGTCAGGTTTTGAACGGTTAAGGTAGAGAGAAATACTTTGAAATTCGTTACGTATCTTTTGTATGTCTTTCGGGAAGGAAGAAAATAAACGAAAACTGCATGTATCTCTTTTCTTCGTTAAAAAACCTACGTTATGTAATTCAAGGTTCTACCTTCAATTCAAAGTTTGCGCCTCGTGCCCTTGTACTCGTATCTGGGCTCTTATTAGGGTTCTGTTACAAAATGGTAAAGAAGGAACCCTCTGTCTGTATGTCACAGCAGTTTTACGGCCATAAACTTGGCAATTATCGTAACGATTCATCGTTGCGATGGTAATCGACCGATGGATTGTACATGTGTGGCAATATCGCATCCAAATTTCAATCGGAATATGGATCTTCACGATATCGATTCAGAATGATCGTAAAGCTGCGTTTGGATAACGCGTACCATGCTGCGCGAAGTCGGTTACGCGTGTCCGGGACGCTCTATCTGTACATGCAGCTACGCGTACACTTTTGGAGCACGCGTGCCGCGCGAGCCGCCGGCGAAAGAGGACGCGCTCGTTCCAATGTACGCGTAAACACACGCGAGTAACCGACTACGCGTAGCAGGGTACGCCCTATCCGTACGCAGCTTAACGACGGATCGTTCCTTATATACGGCGGCCTTTACGCTCGATGTTCGAATAAGGATCCATTGCTTACTCTGGATTCAGTATCAGCATTCGCGCATACCTAGTACCATAATCGGATAGTATTTCAAATTCAATTTCCAACCTCATGGTCACCTACCATCATATCCCGGTAACTGCTTACCTGTTCTACATAATTATAAAAGGCAACTGGCATATTTTGCAGATGGTAAGGTGAATGTAAAAACTCACTATGTATGGTAGGTTGTTCATAAAGGTTTCGCCGTAGGTGGCCTGGGGCTGGACTGGGACATAGCTGTGGCCCATTTTGAAAGTGGAAGTCGAAGCGACGCTCCCGGTCATTCAGCTCAGCAATATGGCCTCTAAAAAGAGAAAAATTAAGCAGAAAAATAACAGAAAACTGACCACAATATTGATCTGCCTGACTCGGATGAAATCTATAATGGCATCCATCTTCACGGCTAAAACATACGTGAAGTTTTGCAAGGAAACTACGCTACACGGCTTGAAGCATACTGTCGCTGGCCGCTTCCACTGGGTCGAAAGGTAGGTAAACACTTGGAATTTCAACCTGAAAATATAGAATCATAGACAGAGCCTTTACCCTGCCTACGAGAACGAAAACTGACTGACAGTTCAAGTCTCATTTTAAATGTAATGTTTTTAAATACAGCCAGATTGCAAGAAGGCTGTGACGCCTAAGGGCGCACACATACATGTTGTTGTAAAATATAATAACTAATACGAAGTAGAGCAAGGTATCCTATTCTATCTAGTCAGTATAATAATGAGAAGATATTTATTTTATTATGTTTAACATTCGTCGTCTTTAATGTGGGTATAATTATATAGGTAACAAATATAAATGAATTATATATTATAGCTGCGTGTGCAACATGCTTTAAGCCGAAATTAAACTCATTTTTCTGTCTTGTTCCCATGCTTGTTCCATTCATAATGATGATTTTTGTCTGTTGTAGGTATAGATTCTTTGTCCTTTACATATGGAGAGGAGAATGTAATGCGTTTTTTTATTTAAAAGAGTTTATACAATATTATGAATGTGAAAGTAGCTTTGTTCGTCTGTCTGTTTGTTCCCCTTTCACGGATAATCCGCTACACCGATTTCGATGAAAATTCGGATAGTTCCCACTGGAATAGAGAAAGATAAAACTACCGACATTGAGGTGTCGATTGTCGCTTAGGTGCGTCGAGTTCACTTTGATTCGATGCCTCGTTTCCATATTGCCGTCTTACTTTAATTTCATTCAATAACTGAGAAAAGCACTGTACAATGGGCTATATAAGCTGTACCTTTTGGCACCTTGTCGCTTTAACGCCTTTGAGAGATTAGTGCAGCAATTAAAACATGACCTTAAAGTGACAAAGCACTAAATTGTTCAGTTAATTTTAAGGCCGACTGAACCGCAGTAAAAACCGTGGTACCAATAGATAAGTATCGCGAGATTATTACACACCACCTTGTAAGACGATTCTAACCAGTTCACTTTCCATCGCTAGGTGCCTATGGTTCATCCTAACAGTTGCTGCCTTCGTGGGCGCAGTGTACTGCGCGCTCCGCCAGTTGTCCCGTTACAACTCAGAGCCGGTGGTGGTGTCACTCCAGCGGGACTACCGCAGCTGGTGGACCACCTTCCCAGCTGTCACGGCTTGCTTCCTGGAGAGAGTGCAGCTGGATAAGGCTAAGGAAACTATTGAAATGTCGGTTTTTACTCACTTTAAGTTGATGTGTGGGAGAACTGAATGTGACCGTTGGAATTTTTTTTTTACTAAGTATAGCAACATCAATTTTTAAGCACATATTGAATGGGTGGCGGTAAAACGCACATCCCGGAACCTAATAAGTGTTTGTGCGTTAAAAAATAATGACCTATCAGTTATTTTTAACTCGTGTTTAAAGTTGTTACGGGTTTAAACAGAGTATTATTAACTTTTTAGGGTTCCGTAGTCAAACTAGGAACCCTTATAGTTTCGCCATGTCCGTCCGACCTTCCGCAGCCTAGCGCAGAGACTCTTAGTACTAGAAAGCTGTAATTTGGCATGAATATACATATTTTTTACGGTAAACAATACACGTTCAACAATATTGTGGTTTGTAAAAACAATTTTTCGATCAAGGGATCCGTTTATGAAATATCAGAATCAGAATCAGAATAATCTTTATTCAAGTAGGTTTACAAATAATAAACTCTTTTGAAACGTCATAGTAGCGACTTAGCCTAAATTGACTGCAGGTTCAAATCGCGACCGATCAGAGAAGAACCTGTAAGAAACTCTGTCGAATGTCTTTTTTTTTTCGACGTTCGCAACCTTTTGTCGTAAGGACTAAACATTTTATTACAAGCAATTCAGTCCCAAGCATTGTTATAATATTAAGCTTCAAGTGTCCCCCCCCCCCCCCCCCTACAGCCAAAACTACAAATCTGAAACAAATCTTAAATTAAAGCACATATGAATATGAATTTAAAAGGAAAACTATCACAACTAAGACGACTATCATTGGTTCTTGAGATACAGGCGATTAAAGTGTTTGTTTATACCTACTAAAATCATCGAAGACGGCACTTGACTTTACATAGAAAATTACTTATTACTTGTTGATTTTTTTGTAGTACTTAACGGCTTCGGAACCATACACTGAGCATAGTCCGACATGCTCTTGCCCGGTTTTATTTTATTAAATTCCACAACCTAACCAAACAACCAAAAACTCGACCGAAAAGTTGGATTATCTCACTAAAATACTCGCACTCATCACTTTTTTTTATATAGGTAGCCAAACTAAGTACAAAAGACCATAATACATTATACTTATTAGGTTATGGAACGTAACGGAAGAATCAGACCCTGATCGCTACCAGTACTACCTCGGCTTCATCGAGCTCGTTTCCGACGTCTCCTTCCGGAGCAACCTGCAGAACTTCTGGAAGTACCAAACGGACGAGACGGTGGCGGGCGTGGACCTACTTCAGCTGGCGCTGGACGTCCATCCCACCCTACCACTCAAGGTCATGGTCTCCAAACTGGACAAGGAGGTTAGTGCATTTAATGCTTCTATGACATCCTTGACTAAAAATAGCTTTTCGATACTTTTGCTCAACATTTTTTTTACAAGGCGGATGCGGCTTATGCTTATAAGCTATGGGTTTGGTATCTGATGAGGGGATCCGAGAGGAGTTGAGAGAACTCCTCAAATATAATAGGAATATACCTTACCTATATTGATTACCTTGTCAGTGTCGAAATATTCGTTTTTTTGCGGCATTAACGGCCGTATCTTTATTTACGTCAACTAAGAAATTTTATTTTTTCCCAGCTTCAAGGGACTTTTGACTTGAGTATATAGTTTTAATTTCAACTCGATACCCTCCACGCGTCCCCGAGATACAGGACTTTGACAGACAGACGGGTGGACGGACGGACAACCCAGTGATCCTATAAGGGTTCCGTTGTTTCCTCTTGAGGTACGGAACCCTAAAAATCGATTTCAAAAACCCAAAAGAACATTTTTTTAAACATTTTATCTGTATTTACTTTGCTTTAAAATGTGATTACGGAATTATGCTCTGCCTACCTCATTTCGGGAATGAAAGCGTGATGTTATGTATCTATGTACTTTGCTTCAGGTACAATGGGTACCAGTGATGACAGAGATGGGCATGTGCATGACCTTTAACTCGGAGTATGCCGTGTACCAGTTCGTCCTGCCTAACGTGGTGTGGGCTGTGGAGAAACTCCTCAAGTGCCACTACCTCAGCGGGCAGTGCTTTGTGAGGATCGACTCCTTGAACAACGCCATACAGGTAAGGGTTCTAAGTGGCACCTAGGTACTCTGTGTGTGTACTCAGACTCAGGAACAAATACTCAGGAACAAATACTCGTGCTCATTACACAAATATCTGCCCTTACCAAGATTTGAACCCAGGACCCCTAGCTTCGAAGGCAGGGTCACTAGCAACTAGGCTAGCGTGTCGTCTAGAATTAGTGCTGAATTAACGATTAGCAGACTTGGGGATATGTAACAGAAGCTTACGATCGTCCGTTAAGTAACATTTTTCAAAGTTAACTTAAAAGTTAATTAATGTTAACTTCGTTAATTAAAGATGTCTGCGGCATGGCTGGGCATTATCTCGTTATTATTATTATTTATTAAGTAAATCAAACAAACATTTAAAATCATTATAGAACTGCACCGTGAAACCATAATCTGGTTTGTCTCGATGCACCATTCCACGACAGCTAGAATCAAATAGGTACAACGAGTAACTCGGTTACAACGAGTTACTTAAGGCCCCCCACAGACCTACAAAATGTTTGCGCAATCGTCTTTTTGTACAATCTGATTGAAACAGGTTCTGCCCGTACACGTGTCAATTGATTGAGTCAATCATCAATCATTATGATATACGGTCCATGATCTATTAAAAACTAAAACTGAGTTATCAGGCTCAACGCTACTTGAAAAACAGCTAAGGACCGTATCGTTAATTATGGAAACAAGTTTGAATTGGTCTAAAAAAAAAGTTACTATATTTTGTCTTTTCTATCATATGTCAATCTGTTAAGCATACAGTCAAGTGTTAAAATTTACTATAAAAAATTGTATAATTCGTATACATTGCAAGATGAAGGGTCTCTCAGAGAAAAAACGACATTCAATTGTGACCAAATACTATAAAGAATCAGGTATAACTATGAGAAAGATTGCTTCAGAAGAAAGGGTTAGCCTGAAGGTGTTTACAATACGATAAAAAGGTTTAGTATGAATAATAATTTAAAAGATTTACCTGGTCGAGGTAGAAAACGAGGCCCTTCATGTCCTAATTTGGACAAAAATATATGCGAATATTTTTCTCAAAAAAAGAGATATTGATTCGGGATTTTGCGAAAAAATGTCGTACTTCTATTGCAATGGTTCAGCGTGCCAAGGAACGTAACTTGCTTGTAACGTATAAAAAGCAAAAACAGCCTAAACGCAGCAAAACCCAGGAGTCTTCTGTCAAAACTCGGGCTCGGAAATTGTACGACCAAATTTTAACTAAAAATGAACAATGTATTATAATGGACGATGAAACCTATGTCAAACTTGACTATAAAACCCTACCCGGACCGCAGTTTTACACCGTAATAAAAGGTACGAAGGTCTCTAAAGACGACAAATCCATTTTTTGCGAGAAATTTGGGAAAAAAGTGATGGTTTGGCAAGCTATTTGTTAATGCGGCATGAAAACGTCTCCGTTTTTCGTAACGGGAAACTTAAATTCGGATGTGTACAAGAAGGAATGCCTTCAAAAACGGGTACTACCACTCATTCGAAAGCACAGGAGTCGTACATTATTCTGGCCTGATTTAGCTGCGTGTCACTATGCTCGCCATGTGTTGAACTGGTATCGAGAGAATAATGTCGAATTTGTCGCGAAATCATTAAATCCCCCGAATTGCCCTGAGATCAGGCCCATCGAGAAATTTTGGGCTCTGATGAAGGCAAAGCTACGAAAACAAGCTAAACCAACAGATAACATGGACCAATTAAAAAAAGACTGGATCCGTACCCACAAAACTTTCAAAACAGTCGATGTCCAAGAGCTAATGAAGAGCATCAAAAGCAAAGTGAGAAAACTGGCAAAGGGGATCAATAAATAACTTAAAGTAGTTTTTATGGTTCACTTTGAAGATCTAAGAATCGCGTAGTTTAAGTTTTTTTTTTGTAATAAAAAGTATTTATACAGATTACACCATTTTATTTGTTTCCATAATTAACGATACGGTCCTTACATTGAGATATTATGAAAGATGTCTGATGAACAAGGATTTGGCTGCAGCAATTGCGCTGATAATTTAATTAAAGAAGAAAGAATAAAACGGTAAATTGTGCAATCACTACTACAGACAACACAATCACACGTGATGGCACAAACAAAATTCAACTCTATCAAACTTTTATAAAATTATTGCGCAAACTTCAATCATAGCCATAGACGATCAAAAACTTTGGGCAACAGTGTGATTGCACAAATAAATTGATCATCTGTGGGGTACCTAATGGCGATTTGCTGTTAATTTCAACTTGATGAGAAAAAGGGTCTTCACAGTCGCACTGACACATGGACAACAAGTGATCCTATAAAGATTCCGTTTTTCCGTTTGAGGCACGGAACACTAAAGAGTTTTTTTTGCAGTATTTCGTCCACTCGCCGTTCGACATACCCAACGCCCTCTCGAACCCGACGGGCGAGGTCATGCCTGGAGAAGAGCTGGTTATTGACTTTAAGGTGAATTAAACGTCGATACAAAACTTATTCCCTTTTTAAAAATGCAACGTATTTTTTTTTTATTTTTTTTTTTTTTGTATTTAGGTCAATTTGTGTGAGATTGTCCCCTGATATTTGATATTTTGATTTGAGTAATAACAATAACTTACAACTAACTATTTACAATGGTGTCCAAAATGGTCTCTACTCAGCTTGTGTCACAAGACATGGTGATAATGTGACGCTGATTTTCAGTAGGGCCAGACGAGACGAGATGAGTGTGTGTGTGTGCGTGTGTGGGTGTGTGTGTGTGTGTGTGCGTGTGTTTGTGTGTGTGTGCAAGTATATTTTCTGATTGAGCTAAGATTTAGATATACAAAGGAACAGTGGTTTTTTACGCTATAATAAATAGTCGAGTTGGGAAGAGGGAGAGCAAGATAGGGCACCGCACGAGTCCTATGCACACTTTTTTTGGGAAATAAGGATTTTTTTTTTCAATTTTAATTTGAAAGTTACTATACTATTTAACGAGTGTGCACGCGTGCTGACTATAAAGAATATTACGATGATTCCCAAAACGACACGGATATGATGCGCGTGTGTGCAATAGGAGCGTCGGTACACAACTGTGTGTGCTTTGTGATCTTGCGACAGGCGTGCTCAATACAAATCAGCCGGCATGTCCGATCTCCATACAGTTAGAACTGCTTGGAATCATTTCACTGCTTGGAATTTGGCAGGTTTAGACGGTTTATACGGTCTCTGTATTAAAATATCGCATTTTCCCCAACAGGCCGTCGAAATCCAAGCTTCCCCCAGCGTGAAGAACCTCAAACCCCAGCAGCGGCGTTGTCGTTATCCCGATGAATGGCTCAGCGGCGCTATACGGGTATTCTGCGCTATAACAAAAGGCGGTATCTTAGACAAAACTCTTGTAGCAAGTGCAGCCTCATTATTAATGGGAGAGGATTGAATTTGCTCTAGCTATTGACTTTGAGATATGATATGAGGGTAGTATCTATGTTTTCTTGACGTCAACTGAGATACGTACCTACCACGTGACAATCTCGGTGTTTTACGTCAATTCCATACATTTGTCTATCGAAGGATAATCGCTGACGATTGTCGATTGCAACTTGTCTGGCCACACTTTAATCTAACGATTTTCAACGGTTATCTTCAATTTAGTTTTACTACGCTAATTTAATAAATCTTACTCTTGCATAGTTACTCGTTATTCTGGGACTATGAACGAATGAATGGACTGAAAGCATAACGCGCCCAAGTAAAATTTACAGTGTGTCCCGTGCTTGAGTAATGGCCCATTTAAATTACCTGTACTACTTTCTTGTACAAGAATCGGCAATAATTGTATGCAATTATTTCCCGGCAATAATTAGGTTAGGGTGTAGACTGAGCATTTTTATGATTTTCTCAATTTTATTGTATGGAATGTGCAAAAAAGTTGTATAATGTGAATGTGCCTTAAACTACGAAAAGTCACGTCATCTACCAGTGTTTTTAGACCAATCGCAGTCTAAAAACCGAACGAATAGAAAAGAAACGCTAGTTAGCGAACCCATCTTCGCTATAGTCTCAGCTCGATGATGCCATATATTATTGTAGTCATCGAAGTTACATAGTGTTACGAGTAGGTATGGTATGTGGTAAATTAGAATCGAAGCACCGACTCAAGGACATCCCTATTGTTAACGGGTTCAATCAAGTTCAAGGCCAAGGCCGTCGCTATTGTAATACAAGGTCGAAATGTGTAGAACCGTCCATTATCGAACTGAACGTCCCCGGCGGGTCATGGTCCATCGGTCATTCGAGAAGGCATTCTGGAACATTCGGCGATTGGGAGTATAAAAGGTGAGACGCGCGTGCGGCGATTCATTCCTTACTTGGAGAGCGAACAGTGCGAACGAGTGAACCGAGCGATCATCTAAGTTTATTGTGCGATAATTGTTTGTAACGATTAAGTGAGTGTGTTAATAAAGTCTAGCTCTTAATTAACGGTGTTCGTGCATTTCTATCAGTCTACCCCCACGTACGTAACAATAGGTACCTATACCAAATTTCCGTGTCCGTGGGAAGTGGTTTCTCTTCTTCTTCTTCTCATCTTCCTTGAAAGATTAGACACGAACATATAGGTGAAAAACTTAGTAAAGGACCTGGGCCTCTATTCTACTGCGTTAAAACGATATCGCGTTTGACGTGTTTTAGAATCGTTTATGTCACAGTCGCCATTATTGTAAATGACATAAGAGTTATCAAAACGTTGACAATACGGAAACACGTCAAATACGACATCGTTATTACCGTGTAGAATCCCAGCCCTGTTGTATGTGGTTGTGTACAAAATTAATATCGAACTTATGTCAAATTTCAAATGTAGAATGTCAAACGGTCTATACAGATGTGTTACAACTACATACAACAGAGGGCTTATTGTCTAACGCACTCGCAATCACGATCGTTTTCATTTTGAAAATCGAACGCTCGTCTGCATACAATATGAAAACAATTGCTCCATTTTGAAGCCGGTTGCGATTGCGAGTGCGTTAGACAATAGCCCCTCGTCCTTTACTTAAGTTTTTCACCTATACATAAGTACAAACAAGTTGCATGCATCCCATAGTAAATTAAACCTGCCTGTCAATTGTTTTAAGACAAGAGGGCAAATCCGAGTTTTCATATGGAAATATCCTAAGTCTACATACAAAAATAGTAACATAAAACAACTCTAGAGCACATTTATGTTTTTATAGGCATATAGTTTCGGCCTTTGTCAAATGCACTGCAGGAGTCGTATGGCTGTGATGTTCTGCGGGTGTCGTCCATTCTTCCACATTAAAGGAGGTAAGTACCTACCTGAATTATTTAACGCTAATCAAAATGATTCATGATTGCCCGCAAGTTCGCGCGTTGTACGAGGGAGGTGAAGTTGACGCTATATAGAGCCTACTGCACCTCCTTCTACACGTGTAGCTTGTGGTCGAAGTTTACGCAACGGGCCTATGGAGCCCTCCGGGTCCAATATAATAATGCGTTCCGGGTGTTGGTGGGGCTGCCCCGCTTTTGTAGTGCATCAGGGATGTTTGCAGAAGCGCATGTGGACTGTTTTTATGCAACTATGCGCAAAAGAGCAGCATCTCTGGTGCACCGTGTGCGGGCCAGCCCCAACAACATGTTGCGGTCGATTGCGGAGAGGCCGAATTGTCCGTATTTGCGGCACTGCGACGCACTACATGCCCCTTGCAGTGCTCAAATTAGAAAGTATTAAATTAAATTAAATTATGTATTTACTAATCACAGCTTTTAAGTGTGTGTACACTAACAATAATATGAGTCCTGATACTCGAAATAAATGATTTATATAAAATTCGTTGAAAAATAATCAACTGTTGATAATTAAACTCAATATGATAATAATTTTTTCTTTTCATAAGCATTTGTGAGTTGAAATGATCGAAAATACCGAAGCATAAATAGGTTGACGCAACGTTGACGCAGAGACACTTCTACCGCGTCACGTTTTGGTACAGTCAAGTTCAAAAGTATGTATACACTTTAGTACCTTGTCTATTTAACGTCATGTTTAAACTGCCATATGAAATTATCCAAGCGATTAAAGTGACAAGGTACTAAAGTGTATACATACTTTTGAACTTGACTGTACACGTCTTTTACGCCGACCAGTATGGTAACGTTCAAAAGTCAAAGGGGTTCAGAGTCAGTTCATATAATTACTTTTTGCGGTTATTTATGTGTTAAATCTTTATTTCACAAAAGCATACCTACACTTTATATACAAAAGCGGCCAAGTGCGAGTCGGACGCGCCCATGAAGGGTTCCGTAGCAGCAAGTAACATAATATAAAAGTTCGTTGTAGCTTTGATCAATGTTTTTATGACGTATTAAAAAAAACTACTTACTAGATCTCGTTCAAACCAATTTTCGGTGGAAGTTTGCATGGTAATGTACATCATATATTTTTTTTAGTTCTATCATTCTCTTATTTTAGAAGTTACAGGGGGGACACACACATTTCAACACTTTGGAAGTGTCTCTCGCGCAAAGTGTTCAGTTTAGAAAAAAAATATGTTAGTAACCTCAATATCATTTTTGAAGACCTATCCATAGATACCCCACACGTATGGGTTTGATGAAAAAAAAATTGAGTTTTAGTTCTAAGTATGGGGAACCCCCAAAATTTATGTGTGAAAATCTTAATGCGGTTCACAGACTACATCTACTTACCAAGTTTCAACAGTGTAGTTCTTATAGTTTCGGAAAAAAGTGACTGTGACATACGGACGGACAGACAGACAGACATGACGAATCTATAAGGGTTCCGTTTTTTGCCATTTGGCTACGGAACCCTCAAAACGAACTTAATGCCGTAAGGCAATCTCTACCAGTTCACCTTTGGGCGAAGCAGATTGTGTATTAAATACATTTTAATACACTTTCGACGCAACATCTTAATTTACGCAGCTTCAGCGTGTTTCAAGCATTGGTATGGTCGATTTAAAACCTCTCGAGGCCCACCATACGACAATCCGGTAGATTTTTGTTAGTAGGAATTTGAATCTACCCGCAAGGAAATAAAGTTCAATTACCTTTGCACTTAAATGACATTTTCAATATAAAAAACAAATAAAAATGAACTTTATATTCCTTAAAATAAGGTTTAAATTGAATTGCCTGTTTAATGTACTTTCTATAGGACACCGGGTCTTAGGTAGGTGTGGTTTCCTAGAACTCGATCTCAAATACCGACGCTTTAGAAAATCTCTTCATGACATTGTGGACATAGACAGCGATTTAGTAGACGTCATTTACCGCTGTATTACGACCATTACTCCCCTCATGGCTGCATGTAATATAGAGGTACTGCCTCAGACTCATAATAAGTAGGTACAAGTATCATCATCATGTCGTCGAAGTCGTATCCGGTGACGGCGACACCTATACGTCCATCACTAGATAGCGAAACCGAACATCGACTCGAAAATCCGATCACGTGGCACAAGCTGGCCAGCCGAGTCGAGAGTTCTAAAAGAGCTTCGGTGGAGTCTACATTTTTTATTAGGGTTCCGTGCCCAAAGGGTAAAAACGGGACCCTATTACTAAGACTCCGCTGTCTGTCCGTCTGTCACCAGGCTGTATCTCATGAACCGTGATTGAAATTGAAATATATTTATTTACTTTAAGCATTACATGTTTTCTTATTCTATAATCGTGCCAAACTACAGAGCAGTTTGTCGGCACTTATAACAACAAATACTGAAACACAGAATAAAATAATATTTAAGTGGGGCTCCCATACAACAAACGTGATTTCTTTGCCGTTTTTGCTCGTTATTAATAACGGCAACAGGTAGACTCTTGAATTATTCACAGAATATTTAGTTGTATATTCACTTTTGGTATAAATAATTAAAATAAAATTAAATAAATATTTAAGAGGGGCTCCCACACAACAATCGTGTTTTTTTTTGCCTTTTTTGCTCGATCTGTGTCTTCGATTGTACATAAATGGGATTAAAACCTCTTTTATCTATTGCATTATGACTGGCCACTTACAAAACTTGTCAAACTCTGACAGCACGCCAAAAACAAAAACTGAAAATTCCAAGCGCTGCCGAACATACCAAATTTGTGTTGTTTTATTGTGATAATAATAAAAAAACTACCTGTTTTGGAGAAGCCCCGTAGCCGGAAATTTCGTGTGTGTTTTTAAAGATGGCGATGTGTGCGACGCGCACGGTATGGCGTGTATCGGCCGAAATGTCGAGATCCTCATCAATCTACCACGGAATCTCGCTAAATGTTCCTGCCTGCCTCAATGTGCCGAGCTCAACTATTATTCACATACAAAAAAGGTCGTTATTCGGTAAGTGAACTATTATAACATTTCCAATCTGTGAAAGGGCTTACCGCAGACAACGCAACGTCTAGAGGAGCGTCCTCACAAAGCAATCGCGTGTAATATTCTATAAGCTAACCTTCGGGGAGGGCAGATGGCCGATTAAAAAATGACCGGCTTTTGATTTTGATTAATTCTGTTTACTGTTTTACTCTACTCACTTGGCATTGGCGAAATCACTGCTAAATATCGCGTTGGACCGCCATTAATAAAGAAGAAGAAGAATATTGTAGTGGTGTGTACGTTGAGTGCGGCCACACCACTCTAATATTCGACGCCGAATGCTTCAGTGAGGGCGTTCTTTACGGTGGGATGAAAGTCCCAACCAACAATCGCTGGGCACAGATTAGAAGGTATGTCTCGCTGGGGCAACAAGATTTAGAATTGACGTTTTCTTAAGTTTTTGAAGTAAACAACAATTGTCAAGTCAGCGACAGTATTGCCAGCACGTAAATTTATTAAAATAAATTTACGTGGTTTAATTTTTTATAATAAATGTACGTTGGTTTAAAAACAAAGGTGTCTTTTGGGCTTTACTCATTTGAGTCTCGATGCAAACGATTTTTTGCTAATTTTTATCCTGAACGGAATTGAATCCTTTATAGTAACTAAGCGCTTTTTACCTATTTCATGAGTTAGGTACGCTTTGACTATGATCCCAAAATCGGCAGATTTTGATAAATATGATAGCCGAGAAACCTGCTTAAACCTTGTGGCTGCGAAAAACTAATGAGATCGAGGTTACAACATAAAACTAAACAGTAGAAATTAAACCATGTCTTAACGACACATTACGTATGAAATTTTCAGCAAATTCTCTTTCGTATTATTGGAACACACAACCATCTGGGATGTGCTTGGTTCCTCACGAAAGCGCTTAGTTAGACAAGAATGGTATCTATAATGCGTGTGAAAGCTAAGTCTACTCTAATGAAACGTGACCGTGATCTTGAAATAGTGCTAAAACGTGACAGTGACCTTGAAATGGTATTTAAACTTGACCTTCCGCTACATGAATGGCACGGAGGACGGTGACGACGGGCCGGTGGCGGCCGTGCGCATCAACATGATGCCGCCCAAGCTGCGTCTGCACAGAGACGTCATCTTCACCCTCGAGGACTTGTTCGGTATCGCGTGACGTAACCGCTTGAAGCTACTAGTTGCTCGTCTGTGTTGGTTACTCTTACAGGAATAAGCAAAACCAACAGCGGAGATGGTTACGTATGTACCGCTGAATCGGGTCAAATTGCTGCTTGGTGTTAGGGAGATCGAGGAGAGTTCTAAGGTGAGTTGTGACAAAGCCGATTATGAACCTATGACAGTTTATCGAGCTGGCAACTTCGCAAATTCGTTGGTCTTTCAACACTCCACAGTTTGCGTGAGGTTGTAAGTTTGCTAACTGTTATAGGTGCAAAGAAATCGGCTTTGTCACTTCTCACCTCTGTTACAACTCTCCTCGGTCTCCCCTTCTTATTCGTAAGAGAAAACATCACCGTTCATTTACCCTGTGCTTGGATGTGTGATTTTTGTGGTGTTTTGTTATTATCAAATGGTTTTGTGGTGTATTTGCCAAACGTATAAAAAGATAAGGCCTACTTTAGCCCTTACGTAACCCCTGTTTGCTTGAAAAGAATGCGTTATCAAATGCTCACTGTCATTTTTTAGTTTCCTGCAAGTTGCGTTTAAAATTTGACTGTCCACGCGGTGAGTAAATTTATAAGTGTTCTGCTGCACACATACATAAAACAAACAGTTGTTTGTGTAATGTAATTTTAAAGGCTTGGTTTTGTAATTATTGTTAGTACCCGTTTTAGCACTGAACCGCACAAACCTTAAGACCCTTATCTTGATATCGTATTGCACTTTCTTGCCCCACTGCGCGAAGCCAAAAAAAGGTTTAAGAGTTTAACAGTCTGTGTATGTATAGTAGGTATATTATGTATACGATCAGAAATCTGATTCACCAAGAACGTACCTATTAATGTAGGATATAATAAAACTCGTAGGGTTTTAGTTCATAACGTTGTAATTATTCTTGATATATTATTTATAAGTGAGTTAGAGGATAACGATATGGTTTTATACACAGTAGTATTAAAGAGTGTGTTCTTTTTATTACTTTATTATCTTCAATTAACTAGTTCTTTGGTATCTCAAACTTCTCGCTATAGTATCTCATCTTATCTTATATCGCTATAATAATTTAATTACATGATTTACGTCAAGGTCGTATGTAAAGCGACCCAGTTGTTCTAAAGGTGGAACCACAATTTCCGCGAGAAAATCGCAAGGTACATTGCACTGCTTGCAATTGGTTGAGACAGGTTTTTGGGCTATATTCACACTTGCATCTTTACATGTGAATCCAGTGGAGATGCAGTGTCAATCTCTATTGACTCGAGAAACCCCAAACGGACTGATCTTATTTTAATGGGCTTACATGTATACACATTCGGCGATAACAAAAAGCAAAGCTTTTCAGTCCTTTGACGAGACGAGAATATGATCTTCGATTATCGCCGAATGTGTAATCGATCTACACACACAGAATTTTTTTTAATTTTTTTTTTTCTTGACAGCGTCTTTAGGCGGAACCACGGCGTTGTTCGTGGGAGCCAGTGTTCTGACAGTCGTGGAAACAGTTTTGTTCGTCGTACGACACCTCGTCGACTTCGCTATTGGCAAGAAAACAGGCAGAATTGAGCTGATAGATTACAAACCTTAGAAAATTAACGAAATGAATGCACTGTTGTCAGTTTCTTTTAAAATATTTTTCTGTTCAAATAAAACGTATTGATTGAATGTTTTTGACTTCTTATTTAATAACACACAAATCACAATGTTAAATATAAAAAACCTGTCCTCAATGCTGAAAATGGCATTAATGAATCATTACCACAATAATTAGCAACTCGCAATTAAAAACTAGTAACTCTGGTCAGGCTATACAAACGGGGAAGTTCCTTACTCTTTAGAACCTTGTCATATCAAACAAAGTGAGACCACAGTTGACCTTATGACATAGTGCTATGCAAGTAACCTAAGTAGTCGTTTACCTATAGCGGTGTACGGTCTCTGTTCTAAAATACGTTTTTGTTATCGCAATGTTTACAATATTATGGAAATTTGGTTTGAAAAACAAATTCTTGGTTCCCCGAAGTGAGTAAAAAAATAGTTATTTATTTACTGAATCCCTATCATTAAACATTTAGGTTATTTTGACATGAGGTTGGTTATAAAGTGTTTTTTGATGTGACTATTAGAAATAATAATATTTTTATGGGGTATAAAAATTTGCCTTCATCTTGAGCCTAGGAAAATCGAAACGCACATATAAGCAGCTGTCAAAATGCCCCTCCCCTAATGTATTTATTTTCCAAATCCTAACCTAAACAACACTAAAATATCTACTAAACCGCTTAAAAATGTTTATAACGTCCTTCAATTTTGTTTACAACAGTTTTAGTTATTTGTTTTCTTTAATTTGCTTTATTTTCTCGCTTTTACACACAGTATTGCCCCTTGGATTGGACCTTGGATTACTAGGAGTGGGAATGTATTATTTGACGAGGTTAAAGAGGCCTGATCCCTCTAGTGTTAATAGTATATTCGGTCCCGCGCCCGGTAGTAAGGAGAGCGAGTTGGATCCAAGCAAGGTGGTGCAGTGCATAGCTCACAGAGGCGCCGGTCTGGACGCGCCGGAAAATACACTCGAAGCGTTCAAATACGTAAGTTTAATCGATTTTCTAAAATTTGGTACCTATTTGCAGCGTGGTTAATGCTTGATTAACGTTATTCTAGTTATTTTAAGTGGGGTTTCATTCATATCATGTAAAGGTTTTATGACTTGTAGTACCCTAAATAATGTTGTAGACTTTATTTAACTTAAAATAACAAATACGAGTTAGTTAATGACATGTTAATGCTAGTATTAAACTTATGATTTTGTAGGAATATATACATAACATCACGCCTTCATTCCCAGAGTGGAGTAGGCAGAGCTACATAAATACAAACAACTCTAAAGACATGTTAATAATTCTGTAACCACATTTTGCACAAGTAGGCTGAGATGTTTACTAGTGTATTAGTGACAGGTTGCAAGCCCATCGCCTAATAATACTACAAGCCCTTATTCCCTTAGTCGCCTCCTATGACATCCACGGGACGACATGGAGTGGCACTATTCTAACCCGGAAACCACAAGGGCAAAATCATTTCATCACTACTTTGAAAAAACCGTGTATCTCATATTTCGTGATGTACGATTGAAATCGTACATGACAATTTGACAACCTACATTTTTTTCCAAAACTAAATATTTCTGGGTTTACTTCAAGACCATTGTGTAGAATTTTTAACCTGTGGAGCGCTATGACATATACATCTCTATTACAATATCAATCTTAATTTGAACCACTCTTATTTCTAAATTCTATCATTATGAACAAACGGTGTGCATTGGTGCTCCATCAGTTAATTATTATTATAGTTCCTAGTTGGAACTGCCAACATTGTCAAAACTTTTATTGGCAGCCATTGTAATGAAAGTTAGAGAATTATCTTGCGCATTTTCCTGTATCTAATTGCTTCAATCTATGTAAAATATTTTAGTGTGTCGAGAGGGATTGTGGCTTCGTGGAGTTAGACGTGCGGACCCTGAAGGATGGGCGCTTGGTGCTCCTGCACGACCAGGGGCTGCAGCGGCTCTCGGATTCAAACATTGCAGATGTCAGCCTGGTTGACTGGGAAAAGATCAAAAATGTGGATATTGGAGTTACACACCCTAACAGGTATGTGTTTTAATTAAAAAGGAGTATTCCAGACTGGCCTAGTTGGGAGTGACCTTGCCTCCGAAGCCAGCAGTCCTGGGTTCAAATCCCAGGAAGGACAGATATTTGTGTGATGTACGCAAATATTTTTTCTGAGTCTTGGATGCTTTCTATGTATTTAAGTATGTTTCTCTATATAAGTATGTTTATTGTTTGTCTAGTACCCATAGTACAAGCCTTGACCTGGTATATTGCCTTTGTGTGAGATTCTCCCCTGATTATTATTTATTACTTATGTGGACTTTATTGGGCTTAATATTTAAATTGTAAATAACCGCATACTGACCCAGCATTTAACTTGCAAGGTGGCTCCCACAGTTAGTCACTAACTGATGGTTAACAGTGTAAACGTAACCGAAGTTGTTGCCCTGATCTGACATTATCTTTGCTTGGTGTTGCAGGGACCAGTACAAAGAGGTTCATCTATGTCTGCTGGACAGTGCTCTCGATTATCTGATGGCGAAAAACGCGAAGGTCATCATCGACGTCAAGGGAGACAACCCAGAGGTGAGTTACTGAAGGATGTAAAGGTGGGTACGAATTAGAGCACCCTCGGGGTGAGGCACGCAGGCTCACCTATTTTGCTCAAATTAGTCCGCGCTTACGCGCTGTTCGCGAGCAGCGAGCGGTGCGCGGGAGCCACCGAGAGTCGGTCTTTTGACCGTGCTCAAAGGCGCCTCTAACTTGTCTTTGGGTGAGGCGCGTACACATTTGATAAACTTGCTGAGCCGTTCCACCACTGAGGCGATTTCTTCTTTTTGTTAATAATTCGGTGAATTATGATAAACGCGGCTGTCATCGTGTCCGACGCCATTTTGAACAACGCACAATGTCGACTCGCGGCAAGCACGATGCCTCACCCGCGCATGTTTATGTGCAACAATTTGGCTCGCGAGCAGCTCGCCGCGCGGGGCGAGCATGCCTCAGGCTGACCTCAGTTCCGTACCCAGGTTTAAAAATGACAACAGTTAGGCTTTACATTTTTACCAGGCAATATTGTAATGGAGTAACAAAAACGAGCCATGTGGACGAATAACAAATCCTCGTCTCAAGACATGCAAATATATATAAATAAATATCAAGGGACGATCTCACGCAAATGGACCTCGTCCCAAACTAAGCTCTAAGCTTGTATCATGGGTGCTGGGACAATGATAAGCTTACTGATATAGAGAAAGACATACTTAAATACATAGAAAACGTCCAAGTTTAGGGTGAAATATTCGCACTCATCATACAAATATCTGCCCTTCCGTTGTAGATATGGGGAACTTGGTGAGCCGTCTCCGGAATTAAATGCTTAGATGAAATACTTGTCTTTAATTAGGATAATGCCTATAGAACCCCGGATACGACTGACGCTGCGCGTACGGCGCATGGCGCGCGATGCCACGCAGTTCATATGCAAGTGGATGTGCACTGGGATATGAGTTGTCGCTGCCTAATGTCCCTACATCAAAATTCAATCACTTATTCAGTAATATTCAGTGAATCTACTAACGCTTCGGACAAGACCATCATTGCGGATAAGTAGCGCCGGAAGAAACTCTAGCAAAAGGTCATTTTTTCAATTATAAAATACAATAATACTTAGAAGTAAGTTACATCATTATTATTCATACTAGCACAAATCAAATAATTACAAATGTAATATCAATAACATTAAATAAAAAATAATGATTAGGAGAACATCACGACCAGGTTTCTACCTCAGAAACGATTGCTTAAATAACTAACTGGAAAAATAGGTGCGGACACAACATCGAGATTTGAACCCAGGACCGCTAGCTACAGAGCTACCAACTAGGCTAACGTGTCGTTAATTAATTGATGAGTGCGAATCATGTCACACTCAACCAGGGCCGGTTTTAGCACTACCAGCGCCCAGTGCGAGATTTATAAGGCGCCCCCAAATTGCAATTGAAAACCATACGAAAAAAGAACGGACAGAATGACATAACCAACCGCTGGTGCCCCTTTACATCTGGGGCCCTGGGCGGTCGCTCAACCGCGCCCTACCCTAACGCCGCTACTGCACTCAACATCTGTTACGATATTGCAGGTTATAAACGGCATCCTGAGCACGTTTGCGTCACGTCCTTCCCTGTATCAATATGCGGCCGTCACCTGTTTCAACCCTGCCACACTCTACCAGGTATGCTATATACTATGCTATAAAGTCTAAAGCATGTAAAGTCCAGGTCTATGGGACAAACTCTTAGTAGACTGGGATTGGTTGACCTTTAATTATAAAAAAAAATATGAGATCTCGGGGCTTACAATACATGGGGCGCAGGGTCGGATTTAAGGGAGGGCAACCGGGGCTACAGCCACAAAAGAGGGGCCCCCACGATAGACTTCGGAAAAAAAAAGCAAATTCAGACTAGTAAACACTAACTAACTTTTCCTTTGATTGAGAATGAGCTTTCTCTCCTGAGCATTAATAGTGATTTACTTTGGGAACTGGTTTTCAACGAAATCGTTTCCCGAAGGAAGATTCCGTTCGTTGGCGCTAAAATTTAATTTCACATAATTCTTGTTTCCGATTATATATGTAGATGTTTGTTAAATAATAAAATAAAGTATACTTGGTTTCACTATAAATTTATATTAGAAAACTCGACTGATTTTTTTTACCGTTTAATTCGGAAATTAATTTAGGGCCAGGGTTCCACTCCACTTCCTAGCCCCGAGGCCTCCAGACCTCTAAATCCGGCACTGATGGGGCGATTTCCATATCTCCTGAGGTGCTCGCCCTACCTCTGAACTTCCTCTTGATATGAGTTTCTGGGAGACCCTGTATTTATGTTCTATTGAATAACCCAAATTGCCAGTTTTACGACATTTGAGTGAAAAAGCCGGACATCCTTAATTTTTGTCTTACTTTATCGTGACATTAGAGAAAAGTTAAGTAAGGCTTTTTGTGGGTAGCAAGCGAGTACTTAGCGAGCGACGTGCGACCGACGGATGCGTAAGGGTCTTTCACACTTTGGAATACCTACCGAGCGTATTTTGTATGAAGGCGACTGATATTTAAACACACCCAACTCAACTCGCAAGTGTGATAAGCCCTAAAACTTTGAAAAAAAAGGTTGGGAGGTTAGCCATTATTGCCGGAGTCTCCCGGGTAATGGCTTTTACACTACCTAAAGCGCGAGCGCCGAACACGTAGAATTTCATACTCATGATTGACACACCATTTCTTGTTGCTGTGACTCACGCACAATGATATTGCCTTTGCCCTCCCACAGCGACATTGACCGCCGGCATCAAGTTCATGGATTGTAAACCATTACCTTGTTTCTACAAGGTTACGGCGCTCTACAGTAAAGGTCAATGTACGAAATTCTTCGTCGTCGGCGTCTGCGCTTTAGAGCAAATACGAGGGTAACTGAATACTAGGGTTAGATATCGAAGAATATCAGGAGAAGAAATAGGAATAAGAATAAGATAGGTTCATTTTGATAGGTTCCTAAATTCTTTAACTTTTGCAAAATGCAAGTTGCATGTCTAGCTTCACTAGTAGTTTTCCGTGTAGAGGGAATGTAACATCTATTTTAAATGTTACATTGGGTTGGTGGCTACTTCTGGGATAGGTTAAAAAATGAAAGGGATACTAATCTGGCATCCACTCTAAACATGACAAGGCTCTTATTGTAATGGATTGGATTTTGCGTTCGTATAAAATATTGATCAGCATATTTTCAAAATATTACTTGCCATATGATGTAGTAACTAACAATAAGCAATAGTTGTTTCATGAAACAAAAGAAATTCAACCTTTTTTTCTTTACAGAGAACAAAATACGGCTATCCATAGCTATAGTATTGCCAACACGCTAGAGTTGGAAACCACCCAGGTTAATGGTAGAGTTAGAACTACTCGAAATTGTATAAATACTGAAATTTGCCTTATAAATCCCTATTTACTCTACCAGCTTCGAATGATAATTATCAGAAAATTAAATTGGCAAAAGACGTGCGGATCTGAGAAAATTGTAAAAACGCCTAGAAAGATTTTCAGTCAAATTCATATTAATTTTTATGCGTGTTTGATCATTTTAAACTGAATGTTTAGTATTCAATTTCAAGCCAAGTTTTAGTGGTATTTGCTATTGGCTAAACATCTTGTTTATATGTTTCTTGGTCTATAAACGAGAGGAATGGTGCATATTTAAATCTGGTGTTTCGGTTTGGGGGTGGTATGAAGGTGGTGGTTATTTGTTTAGATCAGGAGGCGGGACCCGAGGATTGTGGGTGCTATCAGCTACCGCCCGTACTGCTTTAGTGCGCAGGACTTCGATGCGGAGTCCGGGCCCAGTAATCCAAGGTGAGAGGAGAAAGGTTGTGGCTAAGTGCAGATATTGTCAGCGGCAAAGTTAGCCGAGCGGATAAGATGATCAAAGACATCCAAATACTATTTAATATAAAAAAAGGGTAACTTCAAGTCGGGTTCGCGCATCGAGTGTTTCGTACCTACTAATGTAGTAGAAAAAAATCGGTAATTATAAGAGTACCAGCTTTACATCTATTTCTGTTCAGTTATTTATGCTACTCCTTGTTGCTTCAGAGGTATGGAAGGCAGGTTAAGTCTATGAAGCGACCTTGATTTATTTAAAAAAGTATATCCAGGATGCCGATTTTATTTTTAAAGGTTTGCTTGTTTATATGTATAAATTATGATTGGTATTCCTTTTAAGTTTTAGTTCTTTAAAAATATAAACGTGGTAGCTATCAGATCAGAACAAGAGAAGGGACATTTGGACGATGATGTGAAGCAGTAAAACACTGCAACAAACTGTTTTAAATCTAGCATGCAAGCCTCGTCCTTGCGATAATATCAACGAATTTGTTTGATTACTGAAAATAATAATCAAGTCTTTTTAGAGTCGTTAGTATTTCTGTAGCTCTGCCTACGTCACCCTAGGAAAGAAGGCGTGATGTTATATATGTTGTTTGATTATAGACATGGTGATAATCTGCCATTACACGCGATGCTGCGGGTGGCGGACGCGGCGCACGCTCTGGTGTGGCGGTGGGCTGCGCGCTGGTGCGGCGTCAGCTGCGTGCTGCTGCACAAGGACATCGTGAGCCCGTGAGTGTGCTGCAGGGACAGACGACACAGGCCCAGATATACATCCCACACTCTTCGGATTGCAAACCCTCAAATAGCAGGGTTATGCGATGTTCATCTGTTCTGCTTTTCATCACGGTTGCGTTACATGCAATTCGCGATTCATCGTATTCTCATGTCATCATTTTCGTATTTCTTCTAAGTCGCTTTTCATCATATTCGCGATTCACGGTATTCGATTAAAGTCATTTTCACATTTCATCTTAGTCGCGTTTCATCAGATTCGCGATTCATCACATTTGCACATTACTTTATACTGAAAGTTCACCGAGTTCATCACAGTAGAATTAATAAAAACAAACTTAATTTTCTAACATTTATTTACATAAGTAATCTAATCAAGTAATATTTTAAACATATACACACGAAACCAAAAACATTCTTCTTAAGGTTTTTAGTAAAACTTATGAACGTACAATGGGCAGCTTAAAGCAGTTGCGGATTTTCACATGCTGGGTGTCCCAAAAATCGACGTTAATCTAGGTTATAGGGTATCTCGTAAGCTATCGATTTAACCCCCATGTATGTTTATTACATTATACATTTTAATCGGAATTATTGTAATTTTTCCTTATGTCCGTGTTTCGAGAAACCGTTCAGTTCATGTATTATTTTCATATTATTTTTAGTGGATTCTTACATGGATAGAATTATGGATGTTTCAAAGCTACTTGTCAATTTCTTTTTAATGGAAAAATTACAATAATTCCGATAAAAATGTTCAATATCTCCGAAAGTACTAAAATTCGCTGAACATGCATGGGGGTTAAATCGATAGCTAATGTATGAGCTGCCCTATCACCTATTTCCGTCTTGACTAGGGTTTGCAATATCCGCCCAGTTTTTTAATATTCGGATAATTGAATACTTCAATATTCATTATCCGAATATTCGGATATTTGAATAATTTCGGATAATTTTGGTATTTTATAAAATAAAACAAAATTAGCGTATTTAAAGGTGTGTAATGCATAAAATCAACAAGTAACAAAAAATTGACATACTTAATAATAAATCACATAAAATATCGAGATAAAACTACTTAATCAACTTTAAGTTGTATCAATCTTTGTTTTTTAACATTCTTGTATAATCTGAGATCGTTATATTCATTATTAATGTCATAAATCACATCACACACATCACATTAAATCATATATCAATATTTACAGCGTATATAAGATTAATTTGTCCTATATTTTTTTTCTTTTCGATGTCAAATAACATAAAAAAGTATGCATATTAGTGTCTTTATTTAACTTAATTAAAAAAAGTAAACATATAAAATCAACTTTTAAAAAACGAGTGTAAAACTAGATTTATTTCTAGTTAAAAAAAAATGAACAGACAACTGTGACAACCTACCTTCGTCGTTCGTGACTCGTGACTGACTGAACGAATGGGTTCGGTGTTCGGTCGGTTCAGAGTAGGTAGGTAATACCAATAATTGTTTTAAGGACAGGTAGAAAATCCGCCTTATCTGCAAGGGTTTTCGTTACTCATTTAAATACCTAATAATAATAACATTAGTAACAACTAACAATTCGTGTCTGCTAGATTTAATCAATATATTACGTACTTGATGTAAGTTGGTATTCAGGTACTTATTTACTAAAATATAATATAATACCTAATATGGAACATTTGTCTAAACACCTTATTTGGGGAATACAGATGGACATAAAACGTCATTAGTGGGTTTTCTTGTATTTTTTTTGAATTTTTCCTGATTATAAATGATTTTATTAGTTTTTCAAAATATCCGTTTATTCGGATAATTCGCGGTTTAGTATTCGGATAATTTTGAATATTATTTTCGGCGGATATTCGGATAATTGAATATTCGGATTATTCGGATTGCAAACCCTAGTCTTGACGTCGTTGCTCGGGACGTCGATGCTTAGATGATCATTTTAGTAATTTATCGCACTAGATGCTGCAAAGTAGTGTAAGTGACAAGGTAGTATAATGACCTACTTTGTAGTCGATGTAACTTGTGTTTTTGAATGCTGGTGAGAAAGAAATGTTTTTGATTTGGGCATAGGTATAATAATATGATATATACAATAACATCCAACTTTTTATGAAAAAAAATTCATTTTTTTATTCTGTCTATAATTCTGGAGAGGTTAAAATCACAACTTCTTTTTATTTTGCCAAGATAAGGGTTAAACTTGAACATTTAAATCTGGCGATTCCTGTTAAAACTACCAAGGCATCATATCCCTTTGTGTAGCTCCGTTCTGTTTGTAGCAACGAGGTGCGCTACTGGCGCTCCCTAGACGTCCGCCTGGCGGGCTGGTGCGTCAACCGCCCGGTGGAGAAGCTGTACTGGCGCGCCGTGCTGCAGTCGCCCTACCTCGCCAACACGCTCACCGGTGAACGCGAGCGATCCGTGAGTACACTCCTAGTATTCTGCCCTCATACACTAATACGCTATCTCAAATTCAATAGCCAAAGCAGATTCAATCTTATCCCCTTAGTAATAAGGTCGCATTTGCTACAGGAGCTTTGTCTGAGATACTGCATTTTGTCTTAGCAGGGCAGTATTATGGTTTTCAGTGACTATTTTACATAAGCTTAAGGGTCAGGATCGTTTAGTGGTAGATGGTTAACCAATTCTTGATTTGGAGGTTCCTCCTTGTAGATATATCGTCTATTCGCTTAGATAGTGTGGATACACCCGCTCGCACTTGTGGTCATTTTAATTCGATGTAAACTGCTAAATTCACTTGCCGGTACGCCGCTCGTTTGTTTTGGTTTACACGGCGGCATCCATTGACAAAAAGCAGCACGTGTCGGGGCGGCGCGATACAAGGGCGACGACACTGTCTAGTGAATGGACCTTTATAAATTTTTTGAAGCGCAAATAAAAGTAAAAAGTTGCTATTATAAAAGTTGTGGTCGTATAAAAAGATGTGGTTGAATTATTTGCTTATCTGTAAGCAACATTTCTAGAAGCATTTATGTCCAGAATATGTATTTACAATCAAATGTATGAACGTGATACATGTACATTGAAATGGGTGTTCAGATTATCTTTCGGGCAATCTCCTAGGTAAATACCCAAATCCCACAATATTTACCAGAGGGTATACCCTAATCAATCACTCAATTGACCCATTAACATATTTTATAGATCATTCAACTTTTCGGTCTTGTGCGTTATTAAATGATGAACATCCAAATTAAACTGTTTCAATTTAAAACAGGATTTTTTTGAAAAGGTGTTGAAAAAATTCATGCTTTGTCTCGAATGTTTACTAACTTTTTTCATTATTTAGTGAGAAAAGTTTAATTGAATATCATTTCCTAAGCCCACTTTGGACTAGTGGTTGATATGACGTCATCTTGTGACACTAGCCATAGCTATGGCTACCACTAAGTTGGTGTTGGCTAAGGCCATGTCGCGTGAAATTCAGAAATTAGTTGACTAATTTTCTCAGTAAATTATTAACAAAATTAATTGATTGATTTTGAGACAAACCTCTGTAGGCATAATGTTTTTCAGAACAACTTTGTTCCTGTTATCCTTTGTAACCCACTAGTTGATTCCCGCGACTCCGTCCGCGTAAATTCTTTTATCGCTATTCTCTCAGGAACCGTCAGGAAAAGTACACTATGCCCTTCCCAAGGACTCGTATTATCATTTATCACCGTACCAAATTTCATAAAAATCGGTTCAGCGGTTTATCCGTGAAAGGGTAACAAGCCGACGGACAGATAAAGTGTTACTTTCACATTTATAATATGAGTATAGATTTATGAGATTTGCAACGGTGTACATGCTTTGAGTCGTAAATCGTAAAGTGTTAGAATTTAGTAAAGTACTTTAATACTAAAAGCGACGACTTGTGATAAAATTGACAAGGCCGAAAAGTTGTTTGCCTTATTCATAATGGGTGTTTATATACCTTCCGTCTACAGTTGCAGCATGATGAAAATATCGAAGCGTCGTCCGAGCGAGAGCCGCAAACCTACCGTCTCGACCATTTATTAGAAAAACTTGTGGATTGAATAGAATATCACCATTAAATACATAGAAACTCTATACAAATAGCGATCTCTACTTTCTCAGCTCTCAACAGTATCTCAAATTCAATTGCCAAAGTAAAATCAATCCTCTCCTCGTAGTAATAAGGTTGTTATTTCTACGAGAGTTTTATTTGAGGTATTGCTATTTGGCTTAGCACAGCAGAGCTGATAACTCTTAAACGGTCCAGCTGATTCATGGAACCCGGCTAAAAAACACCCGAATAAACTAGCTTTATCATAAACATTGATTGGATTTCCCCGTGCAACAACGGGAGAATGGCCTCAAACATTATGCTAATATGAATTTGTTCCGGGATTCCAGCCCCCTATTTCAACATCTTGACAATGACAGGTGACGGGTGACATTTCAGTGTACATGGCGCAGTTTGTATGTATCACCGTGTTAACTTTGGAAGGTATACAGAATTGTCACCTGACACGTGTCATTGTCAAGATGGTGAAATAGGGGGCAAGGTCTTATGTTGTTTTTGGAGGATAGTGAAATTATTTTATTTTAAATGCTATCAATTGAAAATACAGGTAAACTTTTGAAATAAATGTTTATATTATTGAAAAAAAAAAAAATATTTGTCGTCAACGATAATCTTGGCAGATTCATTAGTAATTAGTATTTAAAAAAATCGCAAACAACATCACGACTAAGTACAACAGTAACAACATATGTAGGTAAGGGTAACTCATCACTTCATCGAATGTATCATTTCATCGAATTTCATTTCATCGAACGCTATTTTCTGCTGAAACAATAATGTTTTCAGGGTACATTAAAAAATTATTACGTAGGTTAGGTTTGGTTAGATGTTTAAGAACTGAAAACACTATGGTTTTATCAGAAAATAGCATTCGATGAAATGAAATTCGATGAAATGATATTTTCGATGAAAGGTGTTTCGATGAAATAATAGATACGCATAGGGAAGTCTTCATATCACTATGAAAATATTTTATTGGCTGTAAACTGTATAAAAAGGCAATTTTTAATTCTTGCTGTGTATTTAATATTTATAGGCATTTAATATTATAACACTAATAGCATTTTTATACGAACGCTGTCGCGGGATTAGAGTCGCATCCATATTAAGATTACAATTCAATATCTCGCGAATTTCATCCGGAAATCCGATCACTGGTCAAATAATAAAAACATCGAATCGGTCCATCCGTTTGGGAGCCACGACGCGAGAGACACACAGATCCGCACGTTAAACTTCACTACATAGTATAAAACAAAGTCGCTTTTTCTGTCCCTATATCCCTATGTATGCTTAAATCTTCAAAACTACGCAACGGATTTTGATGCGGTTTTTTTGATTGAAGAGGAAGGTTTATATGTATAATACTTTAATCCGGAGCGAAGCGAGGGCGGGTCGCTAGTAACTTATAAAGCCCTTGAAACGCCCCAATTTAACCTCGTGAGACCTACCATACTACAAAGACGGAGATTTTGCAAGTCGGAATTTGAATCTATCACCAAGTAAAAAAGTTCAGTTACCTTTGCGTTTAAATTACATTTTCAAATTTGATACAAATACAAATGAACTTTATGTTCATTAAAATATAGTTGCGAACATCGAAAAAAAAAGAGACATCCGACAGAGTTTCTTACAGGTTCTTTCTGATCGGTCGCGATTTGCACCTGCAGTCAATTTAGGCTAAGTCGCTACTATGACGTTTCAAAAGAGTTTATTATTTGCAAACCTACTTGAATAAAGATTATTCTGATTCTGATTCTGATTCTAGTTTAAACTAAATTGCCTTGATTATGTACCTCCTGTGGCACATAGGGTCTCGCGAGGTTTAAAATAATTTTGACCACAAGAATTAGAAATCGTCAGTGGTACTGCAATACTGCGTAACTAACTAATTCAATAAGTTGCAAAGTGTACTTTATAAACGTAGTTTTCTAGGTGATTTTTTGCACATTTGCATTATCAGCGACGAAATGTGAAACAAGAAAATAATGCCTAAAAGGCAACCCTTATTACGTATGTATGTGCATAAAGTGTTATTAGATGAAGTTAACTAAATGTTTGTACAAACACTTTTAATTAAATGGTGTCAATTGTAAATACAAATCTCGACTAGTTTAACGACAGGTTTTCTTATACAAGTTTTGTTTACATTATTTATTAACTTTTACCAAATTAACGTACGTAGTAGCTCGTGAAATGTCTATTAAAATCGTGTCGTGAAAAATGAATGTGGGCAGTATTGGCTACAGCATAGTTGCCTGATTTTGTGTTAAAAGTCCTTAGTACGCTCGCTAAAGCATAAAATATAGTTTCGTTTTAATTTTTAGACTGCTTGTCGGATGGAACGAAAGCTGCGCCAATTTATAGAGATGAACGTTTTTTTTGTGGTTTTCGGTTTAGCTATTTAGCCAGAGATAACTGCAGGTATTCACCTCTATTTGACAAACTGTTTAAATATAAGTGAAACTAGGATTGTGTTCGAGCGCTGGATTGTTGGCGTGTCCACTCAAAGTTAAAATATTGTGCTAATTTTTATGATTCTCTATTCCACTTTTGAAGGTTAGTTTATCTAAAATTTTACCATTCCACAAGGGAAGTTTGTGTTTTTTTTATTGTGTTATTATTAGCTAACAATAACATTTGGCCTGAATTGAAGATTAAGTACCAATTTCACCATACGATGTTAACCACTTAACAGACGATTAGAGCGTTAACAGTTGTCAAAATGTATGAACTAACTGTCGATTAACATTGATTAAATTTAAAATCGTATGGTGATATTGGTACTAAATATCTTGGACTGTATATCAATACCATTATTTTATCAAACGCTTTTCTGCCGTAAATTCAATTTACCGATACTTTTTGAACATCCATTAATTGAATTTACGAACAAAATCAACTCATTTAGGATTCTGCTAAGTTGCTTAATGAAATCCAACATTTCTGTCTTAAAAGACGATCGAGCATTTCTCTTGACTCTTTTTTTAATTGTTTAATTTTAATCATTGAATTTTAAAACTACATCACGTTGATGAAACTGTAAAACCGCGTAACTAACAAATTCTATAAGTTACAAAATATGCTTTACCGACTTACTTGTTAAGGAGTGTTTTGCAACTTATTTCATTTGTAAGTTTAAGTTGTGCAGTTTCACCGTCGATCAGTGTTTTACTATAAATATCGTGACATTGTCATGTATTTGTGATAATTATTACATATTAGTTTTATATTTTAAGTTTAAAAAGCGCTTTCTCTAAATGAAACAGTTGTATTTCCTCCATAGGTCGAGGCACAAACAGAATCGAAATCGGAGAAAGAACTGGACTAGGATATTAGGTAAGTTAAACTGTCAATTCTGTTCAATAACAATGAGGAAACCTGCCACATCTTCCCATAATTCTTGTCTCAAAAAATACTTATTGATACACAGCAGAAGGTAAATAATTTTCATATTTTCTCTCGGCACTTCACCTTATCAAATAGCATGCATGCGTTTTAGTCTAGTTTTCTCTCAGTCAAGAGTACGAATACTGCCTGTTTATTGTACAAAATTCGAACAAATTACTTATAATCAGAGGGCGGAATTTCTCATGGCAAAAATTTATATGTCATAGGGATAGAACATTTTGCTTTATCGACTTTTCCAGTTATCGATATTGTGTAATCACCTGATATTTATTTATTTATTTGTAAATATTATGTTATGTTTGTCCAAAACACATGTCTTTATTAACAGTAAATAACAAATTAAAATAAAGCTAAATCTAAGACATAGAACTATACAATAATAATGAAAACTACAGCTACATTTACTAAAAACTATATTAATCTTAAACCAGCTACAGCAGAGGGCATTGTTAATATTGGAAAATTATTTTGCTAAGTATAATAGATAGGAGGTATAATTCTATTTGGTAAAAGATCTTGTGCTACGTGAACCAGAACTACTTGTCGATAGTCGATAAAATACTTCGTTCTATCCCTATGACATATCAATTTTTGCCATGAGAAATTTCGCCCTCTGCTTATAATTAATGCGCGGATGAAAATTACGTCAAAATCATGTCAAACGATATATGACTACAAAAATCTTCATCTATTTTTATACATAAATATTACTCGAAATTTAATGAAAGTCTTATCCATATTATGCTTTTGTTACCATATTGCATCCATCGTCCGCCCTTTACCGTGATACTTATCCACGAGATATTTATCCACCCGAGCAAAGCGAGGGCTTATTAGTCTCGAATTAAACACTTTGATTTTCACTTCGATTGAGAGTAAAATAAATCTTAAATTATGTATAAAGGTGTCATTACAAAAAACTTAAACAACGTTGAATATTTGTTTAGTAAAATAAAAATCAATAGAAAAGTAGTCAATCCATAGAAAACTGTCACTTTGAACATGTCTAAAACGTGTTTTTTTTAAAATAGTTTTACAATATACACCTTAAAAAAAACATTTTCATAGTGCTATCATTTTAACTCTCATTCCGTCTCTGTAATGCAGAACGAGACAGCAACGAGGTTGTTTTTGGAGTTAGAACATTACAAATAGTCCATAGACAATATTTCCGAAACTAAGACCTCGGCGGTAGAGGTTGCCCAGCCCCAGTATGCCGTGGCCTCCACCGGCTCTACCGCGCACTCCTACGTCAAGGGCTACATCATCAAAATGGCAACATGTATCTGGCTGTTTGTGTTTTTCCTAGACTTTTTATAAGAAGTCCCTAGGGTTTTTAAATGTCAATATAGTCCCTAGAGATTAAATGCATCACTTTAGTCGGCACATGGCTATTATGAGTCATTTTAGAGAGAAGGAAGTGATTTTTTTTTTTAATCTCCGGTGAGGGAGATCTTTCAGATAACTTGATTTTGTTTTAGGTTGGTACTAAACCAAATTATTATTGTTGCATTTACAGATCAGATACCAGAGAGGCAGCAACAAACCATTAGATTCTCTTATGCACGATATCAATTTACATGCTATTTTAATTCCAATTTATTTTGAAGTATTAGTAAAGTGACCTGATTTTTAGATGTTAGATATTGATAAATAACTGCAATTTGGTGTTTAGGCTGCGCCGGGAAAGTGCAGCTAATGGAGTGTAGAAATTTAACATGCCTTTATCGGTCTTACCTTTGACTAGAGATAAGGCAGCTAAATAATATAAAACCGGGTACATTCTTCGGATCTTAGATACCCATTATACGTGTAAAATCCTTTATCCAAAAATTTAATTCCACCCAGGTAAGTACCGAGGAGGTATAAGACGTATTTACCTTTTACCCATGTCTACTTGTAACTTAATTTGCTCATGGATAAATTAAAAGTATCACTCGTAGAATAGTCGAAATATAATGAATATCTGAAATAGCATATGTAATTATATTCCAAAATTTTGATTCTGTGAAATTCGGATCTTCGCTAATCTGAATTTTAATTTGCGAAGCGTTTCAATCCCGATTTTTTTATTTTGAATTCTGAAAAATACTTTTCCGACTATGATCAATGAATTTTCGGGAACAACAAATTCTATATTCTAGATTTCGGAGGAAATGTAAGAGTTACTCGAAATTGTCAACGTTGTAACAAATACTTTTCGAAACAACGCGTGGTTACGTGATTTTGATATACGGGGATATAAAACTCAAAATTTTGGTATTTCCGAGTCGTTTTATTTCAGTATGCGAAAATTCGGAATTATAAAACTTAATATCGTCACTACTTTGAAAAAACCTCGTATCTCATATTTAGTCATGTACGATATTAAACTTAAACAAGAAGAGAAATAAGTTTAAAATCGTACATGACGAAATATGAGATACGAGGTTTTTCAAAGTAGTGACAATATGTAGAAATTTGTAATTGATTCGAGATTTTAGGATGGCCACTATAGCTTCCATCTCGCTTCTAATCGAAGAAAATGCTTTATGATTGTAAATTGTTAGTACACTTTGGGTCCGATGTCACGTTCTTCCTTAATTTTAGGATACTGGAGCTAAATGTTATTTTCAATCAATTTTAAGAACCCACGATAGCGCGTCCCACCATTTAAATTGACATTGCATGGTTTCCTCAATGTATGAAAAATGATGTCGTTGGGAGGGACGTCTCGTGGATTTAACTATACCACCAGTGTTCTTAAATCGTTGTTAATTTGTGACCTCAGTTGCGTGGGTGATTTAAATAATTAATTACAATTAGAATAATCAAACAGCGTGTACCTACAATAGTTATAATCACGCGATTCAAAATGCACTGAAGCAATACTTTAGCCTTTTAATGAATAGTTAATATATTAAAGAGATTTTTATAATAGAGTAAGCGCTTTCACGATTTCGATTTATAGTTTTAAAACCACAAATACATGTGATATTTATTTTATACACGAAGATGCAAGTTTTATTTAATTTTGGGCTGTTTTGTATCATATTTTTTTAGTAAAGCGAAAAAATCAAAGCTAAAAATGCGATTCTGTTGTAAGGAATATGAAGTGACTGAAGATTGTACATGTATTCAGTATTAAATACATAGGATCGGACAGAGTCAAGTGTCGCACTTTATATCGAAACTATTTTTAATGATAATAAGGACATTATTTGAACTGTTGCAATTTAAACTTGTTTGTTTAGCGTAGTTATGATTACTAAAGGCCGCCTTATACAGAACGATTCGTCGTTACGATCAATCTGAAACAATATCGTGACGATCGTTTCGATGGAAATTTGTATACGATGTTGTCACACACGTACAATCCATTGTTCGATTTTAACATCGCAACGTCAGGTCGGTACGATAATTGCCCCGTGTACGGGTTAGGACCAAAAAGTTGGACCGTAGTTAAGGGCAGTTACAAATAAAGAAGACGGAAAATGTTCCGTTGTGTGACGGAAAGTATCTTTACTAAGTTTCGTCGAACGAATCGTGGCAAACTTTTTGGTTCTTACCCGTATGGCGGCCTTAAGGTGCGACGTCTGACTAAATCTCGAGATTTGTGTAAGCATAGTTTCTTTTTAATTATTAGGGATGCGACTCGACTCTGTTCTCGTGCCTCAAGCGATGCTTTACAAATAGCGGTTTATAAATAAACATAAAAAACCCACGCATGATTTCAGGTAATAAGTGCTGATGATAACTCTCGTCTCAAGAGGAGTTAGCCGACACGATGAATCAAAGCATTAACCTTTTTCCAGGCATAGTACATTTCATCGACCACATTCATGTCGCTCAAGGCCCTAGACAAAATGCGTTCGCTAACTAGCGATTCTATTCGTTTGGTTTTTAAACCAATCGCGTCACTGGTAGATCATGTCATACGAAAAGTCACGTGATCTAGCAGTGACGCGATTGGTTTAAAAACCAAACGAAGCGAATCGCTAGTTAGCGAACGCATCTTGTCTAGGGCCTCAATCGCTAATCGCTAATCGCTAATCGCCATGAGCGAGAAAGCACGAGTTTAACTATCATTTCATATTCTACCTTACGCGTAACACGACAAGGTTTGTATTGAATTGAGTTTTACGTTCGTTTATCTTCGGCATTAGTGAGCACCTTTCTGCGCGGACGAAGATTGCCGGCGTAACTTATATTTGTGGTCTTACTGTAACGTACTTTCCGCTTCTTCTACGATGGGTTTATGCTTTGAGACAGAGTGACGTGTACTGTGGTTTAACGCGTTGTAAAGAGCTTGTTCCATCTAGTCATACACTTAGTTCTACATGTATGACAAAAATAAAAAAAAACCGCTTAGTTCTACATCCATGTATGATTTCTTTGAACACGTAAAATTGTACTTTTTTGTTCTGTATAATCATAGATAAAAATCCAATAAGTTATACTCCGTCGAGTCGTTAAATCGGTAGGTTAGGTTAGGTTCGTTTTTATATCGGGCCCGAAGGGCCAAAACAAACCAGAAATAGGAGCTCTGCGGAGCAGAGCTCTGTCGACTCTAATGCAGACAGTGCTTAAAATTACGACCCACCTTTAACGGAGTATAACTATTGTGTACAACTCGTTTTTTACACATCGTGTAGGGGTAAGGACCAAAAAGTTGCTCACGCTAACTCACTCAATTAAATTTTCTATGATACTTTTCCGTTGTGACACGAAAATTACCCATACATTTGTACGGATAATTTTCGTGTCACCACGGAACTTTTTTAACTTTTGTTGTTTGTATGGTTAACTACGCTTAACTATGGTCCAACTATTTGGTCCTTACCCGTATGACTAGACAGAACGAAAAAGTACTATTTTACGTGTTCAAAGAAGTCATACATGGATGTATGTAGAACTAAGCGGATTTTTTTTTCTTATTAGTCATACATGTAGAACTAAGTGTATGACTAGATGGAACAAGGGTTGTGAAGCGTCACGTCGCGGTGTTGAGTTAGTCTTTAGATGTAGTTAATATTGACTTTACAGGCACAGTAAGAAAATCTTAAATGAAATTCGTGTGACTGACGTAGTTACGGCTTGGGTAGCTTATATATTGAAATTCTTGATAAATACTATGGTTTTTACCCATTGGACAAGTGACGGATACAAATAACTCGTACCAGTCGAATACAAAAGATAAATAGGTACCCGTACTGTATTTACCTGGGGTGAATTGCAAAAATATTGTACATAGTTAAGAACCTAATAATAGATTAACCATACAATTGTATGACTAATTCTCGTTATACAAAGGAAAAATATTTTGTTTCAATTAAACTTTCACATCAATTAGGGCCCTAAATATGTACAATATTTTTGCAATTCACCCACACGTATTTGTGGGTTACTACAACAAGTAATAGAGTGGGCTTCTATATTTCTTCAAACCAGAACTACCTAATGCGATCTACGCCTGGTTATATCTTACTAGGCCTGTATTAGCCGAACAAATGTTTATATTGTCCTGAATGTATTTTATTCCGCATATGCAAATAAGTATTATCGTAAACCAAATATTAGATATTTAATTCCAGAGTACCTACTGCACAAATTCTTGTCTTAATTAAATGTTCAAAATATTTTTAATTCGTGTATGTGTGCGTTGCGACGTTTTCGTCGATTTTTGTGCAATTCTTAATAAATTGGATTATCTGATTTCCTTGTTTTATTTTAATGTAAGTACCTATCAATTTTCCAAGTAGATGCGCTTCCCCGCCGCGAACGTGCATAATATAAGCATTTATCCACTTATCTAGACACGCGGGAGCGTGTCAAGCCAAGTTCAAGAAACAGAACTGGCGAGCCGCACCGTGTGTAATATTACACGAACCATTTGGAGCCACTTTTGACCCCCTCATAAATCAAAAACTATTTTACATAAACGTATCAAATTTGGCTCATATATTGAGACTTGCGAGATACATATGTGTTCTAAATTTCATAAGCTTATCTCAAACGGTTATTTAGATATTAATGTCCAAAATTCCTCATTTTTATCATTGACTGACCTATAGACCAAAACTCTAACCCAGTTCCAGATGACCTAGAGAGTTAAAATTTGGTATGCAGATAGGTAATTAGATGAATACAAAGGAATAAATAAAAAACTGACAATTTTTAAATAATTAGATTCTATTATGAACGCTTAACATAAATACCTAATATTACTTAGGGTACCTACGTTATTCACTGGGATTAATTATTATTTTTATATTTAGCGCACATCAATAGTGTAAAATCATTACCTACTCGTAAATAATGATAAAATAATAGGCATTTAGATTTTCGGTATATAATATTATTGAGGATGGTCACTCAACGGTCTCTACGTAGCTCGTTCGGTTAATTAAAAAAGGGTTCAGGTTCAGTGGACTGTATATTTTATGGTTAATGGTTCTAGTTACACGATTCTAAGCAAAAGATTCTAGTTAAAGGTTCAAAACTGATTCTAAACTTAACAAGGTTCGAGGTTCGAGAATGAGCGAGGTTCGACAATGAGCGGGGTTCGAGGATGAGTTCTTCCTTGCGGTTCGTGGTTCAGTTGCTAAGAAGTTCTCTCCAATTTTGCTCCAATGTTCATCCGAATGTTCGTCGGAATGTTCGTCCAAATGTTCGTTCGGAATGTTTGTCCGAATGTTCGCTCTGAATGTTCGTTCGGAATGTTCGTCCGAATGTTCGCTCTGAATGTTCGTTCGGAATGTTCGTCCGAATGTTCGCTCTGATTCACTTTTGCTCCTTTGGGTTCCTCTGGTTCACTCTTCAACTGCTCCTACTGCTACTACTGCTCTATTGCAACTACAATGACTGAGGGTGTGTTCCGGTATATATACCCCCAGGCTTTACCGTAAAGTGAGCCGTTTGCACACGGCACCAATTCGCTCTTTTTTGTGTTCGAGATCCTCTATGAATTATACTACTTTAATTTCTCTTTCTAGAACCTGCCTATCGATTTCTCTATGAAAGAGTGCATATTAAAGCTTAGGTTGCCGCCCGTCTATATGTATATGTCCTACCACTGTAACATTCTTACTTTCCCGGTGGTAGGACATTCAGTAGCTTCGGGAGGGCCCAATCCCAGTTTATTCCTGATTGGAACCCTCCCATGCTTTCGGAGAGTACCCGACCTTCAGGACCAAGGTTAGATATGAGGCCGGGTACCTCGGGGATCACAATAAAACAAACATGGTCGTTATAGGTTATGGGGACGAGCGGCAATAAAATAAAAGGTTCACATTCCATAAAACATTACAAACTAGACAAAAATCTTATGAAATAGTTACGCAATACGCTAATTCGAATCTAACAAGATTCTATTAGCGTAAAAAACGAAAGCGAGCGATTCGTCCGTAACAAATATACACGACGCGCGCGCGCCGAGTGACGCCGGAGCGGCGCGGGCGGGGTGGGTGGGGCGCTGTGACAACCGAATCGAACCGTTGACGCGAACGTGGCCGAGCGAGCGTCGTCTTGCTGTCCGGTTGTCTCTCGATATCTGACCTATAAGATTGCGATTTATGCTGCGAAATTGCTAAGTTTTCTTCAGGAAAACTTATTATTTGTAGTAATATTATTATTACAATTTCTTTAATAAGTAGGTACGTACGTATAGTATTATAGTATAGGCAATAGTTTAAATAAATAATAATTTTATAGTTATAAGTAGGTAGGTGTATATACTTATTATTATTACAATTCCTATAATAAGTAGGTACGTAGGTTTAGTATAGTATAGGCAATAGTTTAAATAAATAATAATTGTATTTTTTAGTAAGTAGGTAAGACTTACCTACAAAAAGTAATGATATCCCACCAAAAACATAAATGTAAAAAAGGAGAGCCAAGTTCAATACAAAAATTATTCTCTGCTGTGGGCTTCACCGCAAAAAGAATGGAGATCTGAGATTGAGTGCCAAGTTCTATGCAAAAATTCAAATATGTAGTCTAAGGGCTGACTTGGCTGGTTTTCCCATACGAATTATATAGCCTTCGCATGTTCTAAACCTGTTACCTTTCGGTTCTTATTTTATTATTCCGAAAATTTGGCTTGCTGGTAGAAACTACCCATCGAACATAAGGCTCCTCCATGAATGTGTAAAAGTAGGTACTTAATAATAATTCGTATGGGAAAACCAGCCAAGTCAGCCCTTAGACTACATATTTGAATTTTTGCATAGAACTTGGCACTCAATCTCAGATCTCCATTCTTTTTGCGGCGAAGCCCACAGCAGAGAATAATTTTTGTATTGAACTTGGCTCTCCTTTTTTACATTTATGTTTATGTAAAAAATCCACCAATAGGATTCCTAGGCTCGCTCAGCGCTGCTCTCCTATTGGTGGATTTTTTCCTCGTTCACCCTTCGCTACCTCACACAGCTCTGGAGGAAACGCAGCCTTAGTACCAATTTCACCATTCGATGTTAACCACTTAACAGACGATTAGAACCGAACGTTAACAGTGGTTATTGAGGATGGTCACTCAACGGTGTCCCTACGTAGCTCGTTCGATTAATTAAAAAAGAGGTTCAGGTTCAGTGGACTGTATATTTTATGGTTAATGGTTCTAGTTACACGATTCTAGTTAAAGGTTCAAAGTTAAACTGCTTCTAAACTTAACAAGGTTTGAGGTTCGAGAATGAGCAAGGTTCGACAATGAGCGGGGTTCGAGGATGAGTTCTTCCTTGCGGTTCGTGGTTCAGTTGCTAAGAAGTTCTCTCCCATTTTGCTCCAATGTTCATCCGAATGTTCGTCGGAATGTTCGTCGGAATGTTCGTTGGGAATGTTCGTTCGGAATGTTCGTCCGAGAGTTCGCTCTGAATGTTCTTTGGGAATGTTCGTTTGCTCCTTTGGGTTCCTCTGGTGTTCACTCTTCAACTGCTCCTACTGCTACTACTGCTCTACTGCTACTAAGGGTGTGTTCCGGTATATATACCCCCAGGCTTTACCGTAAAGTGAGCCGTTTGCACACGGCACCAATTCGCTCTTTTTTGTGCTCGAGATCCTCTATGAAATATACAACTTTAATTTCTCTTTCTAGAACCTGCCTATCCATTTCTCTATGAAAGAGTGCATATTAACGCTTAGGTTGCCGCCCGTCTATATGTGTATATGTCCTACCACTGTAACATTCTTACTTTCCCGGTGGTAGGACATTCAGTAGCTTCGGGAGGGCCCAAACCCAGTTTATTCCTGATTGGAACCCTCCCATGTTTTCGGAGAGTACCCGACCTTCAGGACCAAGGTTAGATATGAGGCCGGGTACCTCGGGGATCACAATAAAACAAACATGGTCGTTATAGGTTATGGGGACGAGCGGAAATAAAATAAAAGGTTCACATTCCATAAAACATTACAAACTAGACCAGCAATAAGCTAATTCGAATCTAACAAGATTCTATTAGCTTAAAAAACGAAAGCGAGCGATCCGTCCGTAACAGTGGTCAAAATGTATGAACTAACAGTCGATTACAGTAAGACCACAAATATAAGTTACGCCGGCAATCTTCGTCGACATGTTCCATCTAGTCATACACTTAGTTCTACATGTATGACTAATAAGAAAAAAAAATCGCTTAGTTCTACATCCATGTATGACTTCTTTGAACACGTAAAATGGTACTTTTTTGTTCTGTCTAGTCATACACCTACACGATGTGTACAAAACGAGTTGTACACAATAGTTATACTCCGTTAAAGGTGAGTCGTAATTTATTTATTTAAGAAACAAACAGTCGTTTACAAAAAAAAAGCTTACAGACTATTGCTTAAAATTAGACCTGGAGTTTCCTTAAAGTACAATAAATACAGTCTGTGACCAACGAAGATACAAAAAAGGAAATTAAGATATTTTGAATTTTGATAGATATATTTTAGTTTAGTAGATATATGTTAACGAAAAGCATTTTTAAGAGCAATGATAGTGCAGTTAAATATATCAAACAAACAAACAAACAAAACATTTATTGATCACAAAAGTATGAATTTGCTTACAAGATTACCTGTGATTCCCACACTAGGCAAGGCCTGTATCGTGGGATTCAATATCATTAAGAATTACCAGAGTAGTGCGGCTTGAGATTTAAGTTAAAATGTACATTAGATCTAATGTTTCGATACACAATAAACGAGTAGTCTATTCAAAAATAAAGTAGGATCTGAAATAGTAATTTTGCAGTACGGTATGTGTGTGTATGTGTGTGTGAGTGTGTTTGTTTGTGTGTGTGTGTGTGTGTGTGTGTGTGTGTGTGTATGTGTGTGTGCGCGTGTGCGTGTTTGTATGTCCGAGCATTGTGAAAAGGAAAGAAATGTAGCCCTCCGAGTGGTTAAGCTCTTGGGATCGGACGACGGGGTTCACACTACATTCACTTCAACACATTTAGGATTTCCTCAGATTTATCATAATTCCAGGATAGCAGAAGACTCTGAATGCGTGTTTTTGCCTCCATAGCCTGAGAGTGCCTTATGTCACAAATTTTAACCATTTTATTATAAATGTGCGGGAATAGAAATGTAGAAAACCGTTTGGCAAAAGCCGTGTTAACACAAGGTTTAGCAGTCCATGTTTTCAAGTTTCTTGTTGTCGTTAAATAGCTTGCAGGCACGCCTCATGAATATATTTTGTGCATAACGTGTTCTCCGTCGGGGAATAGAGAACAAATCTTTTTTTCGACATTGGCGCAGACGTCTACTTGGTACTCTAAAATGGATTTGATGAAGTAGTGAGGGGACATTTAATTTATTATTTAAAATTTTGTATAGCAAACCTGAATCCACACAGTCTCGGCGGTCACTGAGCGTTTGGAGTTTATGATGAGTCAGTGAATCCCTATAGCTAGTGTGAGCATGTCCAGTTCTGAAATCGAGAGCTTTAACAAACCTTTTTTGTAAACTTTCTATTCTTTGAATATTAATAGCATAATAAGGTTTCCAAACAGCACTGGCAAATTCAAGATTGCTGCGAACAAAAATGGTAAAAAGAATTTTGTGAGACTATTTTTGAAAGGTTTTCCAACTCGCAAGATAAAACCAAGTTGCTTATATGCCTTTTTTAAAATATAATCAAAATGGGGTTTAAATGATAGCTTGAAGTCCATAATAATACCAAGGTCACGAATTTGTGTTACTCTACTAAGATGACTGTTACATAGGGTGTATTTAAAGTTAAAGTTACGTTTTTTTTTTGAAAAATTAATTACAAAACATTTGTTTATATTTAAAAATAACTTATTCTCTTTACAGAAAAGTTCAAAATTTTAAGCACTGTTTGCATTAGAGTCGACGGAGCTCTGCTCCGCAGAGCTCCTATTTCTGGGTTGTTTTGGCCCTTCGGGCCCGATATAAAAACGAAACTAACCTAACCTACCTATTTAACGACTCGACGGAGTATAACTAATTGGATTTTTATGTATAACTAGACAGAACAAAAAGTACCATTTTACGTGTTCAAAAAGTCATACATGGATGTAGAACTAAGCGGATTTTTTTTACTTTTTAGTCATACATATAGAACTAAGTGTATAACTAGATGGAACAAGCTTCTTCGTCCACGCAGAAAGGTGCTAATGCCGAAGATAAACGAACGTTAAAATCGTGCTTTCTCGCTGATGGCGATTAGCGATTATAGTCTGGCAAATGAAAGATGAGAATGAAAAAATCACTTACGCGGCAACACTGACTGTCAAAACCTATGGTAATGACATACAGTGTTGCCGCGTAAGTGAATTTTTCATTCTCATCATTCATTTGCCAGACTCTAGCTATTAGCGCTTAGCGCTCGTGCGTCTCAGCTGTACGAATGACAACTGACGCGACGCTAAATAAAATGGCGGTCGACGGCGTCGCTGCAATGGCTGCCGAATATTTGACCAATAGCCATCCAAGTTTTACCCGCGCAAACGTACTGCCTTATAATTGGCCAAAACGTTTTCGCGCCTTCTAAAAAAAGGCTTTCTGCGCAGGTACATCGTTGTAACTTATATTTGGACGCTGTTACGCAATAATGTGTCAACCCACAAGTATTTAGCAAAAAAACGTCAACCTACAATGATCGCACCGAGGGTTGACACTTTATTGCTAATACTTGTAGGTTCCGTCGAATAGCAGTGGGACCACGGTCCTAAACTCATGAATCGGAGGTTCTAGTTGTGAAAATGGAAAAAAATGGCTTGTTTCATAACTGGTTATGAAACAGTGAAAAAAAATCCTTATTTATAACCAGTTATAAAACCATGGTTATGAACGTGGACGAGGGGTCTAAGGCAATATTACACTTAGGAGCAAAGAAATCGAGCCACCTAGTACTGAATTTCCGTAGAAAGTGGCTCGATTTCTTTGTAGGTTACAACGATATTGCCTTAGACGTGTTATCGTATAACGGCGGCCGAGTAAAAAAACAATACCGAAACACGTCAAAGTTAATAAGATTTTTACCGTGTAGAATCTCAGCCCGATGGTTACCACGAACTAAATTCGAAACTTAGGGTGCCCTCGAGACTAAATGGAGAAAAACTTATGGAACTAACTTCATCCTCGAACACTCGTGGTCCTGCTGACCTACATAAGATACTACCAACCATTACAACCTGCTGACCGATAGTTACATACGAAGGGTTAATGGACGAGTGGAGCGGAACTAGGTACCTACTACTTCTTATCACACCTCCACTTCTCTGGTCTCCGCCTGAGTGAAACGGCAGCCTTACTGGATATATTTTATCCCAAGGGGCTGGTGGTCGATCAACTTTTTACAGTAATCGGTGGTAAGACGCCCATAGCCCGGCCACACGTCATAAAAATGTTAAGCTGGGTACGAATCTGAGCAGCTCACCCTGAGGCATGCTCGCCCCGTGCGGCGAGCAGCTCGCGAGCCAAAATAGCCAAATTGTTGCACAAAAAAATCTGCGGGTGAGGCAGCGTGCTCGCAGCGAGCCGACATTGTGTGTCGTTCAAAATGGCGTCGGACACGATGACAGCCGCTGCTGCATTAATCATAATTCACCGAATTATTAACAAAAAGAAGATGAAATCGCTTCGGTAGTGGAACGGCTCAGCAACTTTATTAAATTTGTACGCGCTTAGCCCACAGACAAGTTAGAACTTGTCGTTCGTTTGAGCAAAATAGGTGAGCCGTGCGTGCCTCGACCCGAGGCTGCTCTAATTTCTATCCATACCAATTTATGAAACTCTCGTCTGTCCACCTGGGGGGCGATTTTTAAAACTCACCGACTAAAAATTACTAACTTTGAAATCAATTTGTGCAGCGATAAAATTTACTAGCGGGCCCACCTTTTGGATTTCATATCATTATGATCATCATTTTATCATATCAAACCCAAAAGCTTGACCCACTAGTACATTAAATTGCTGCACAAATTGATTTTAAAATTACCTAGTGATTTTGAGTCGGTGAGCTTTAAAAATTGCTCCCCAGAGGCGAATCTCACGCGATCTCACGTGGGGAAACTCAACAAAAAAACCGTGTTCTTTTTTCCACAAGAAACCGTGTAATCTTACGAGAAAACTGGCTTAAAATAAGTCAAACATAGGTCTTCAATTAAATACGTTATTCATCATGGTTATGCAACCACCATAATACAATTAATCCAACGCAATTAACACTTATTCGTGACAACTCTCTCTGTGTAGTATTTTGGCCTGGCCTTTATTAATTAATCAACAACGAAAAACATCATCACTACTTAGTATAAAACAAAGTCGCTTCCCGCTGTTTGTTCCCATGCATGCTTAGATCTTAACTACGCAACTGATTTTGATGCGTTTTTTTTAATAGATATCAGTGATGAAAAGGAAGGTTTTACGGAGCGAAGCGAGGGCGGGTTGCTAGTAGAGTCTGGCAAACGAAATCTGTCCCAGAGAAAGAGCGGCAATTTCAAGAAACCTGCAGCTTTTAACACTGACTGTACACTGAATAAACGGAGTTGATACTCCAACACTGATGTGAAAAAATCAGGAAATCAAATAGTATCAACTCCGTTTATTCAGTGTACGGTCAGTTTAAACAGCTGCAGGTTTTTTGAAATTGCCGCTTTTTCTCTGGGACAGCTGTCGTATACCAGACTCTAAATTTTATTATAAAAATAAGTTATTAGTGAAGTTAAGTAGCGTAGTACAGTTTTCCATTATTGCCATTATAAAAAATACACAATCACTACAGATTTATGTGGTGGCACAGAATAAATAATAGTACAAGTGTGGTGGTTACTAACTGTACCTATCAGCACATAGCATGCGAATATTGATAAATGCTCTTGTATAAAAGTAGCTCGCTAATTACCAGATTTATTGACTCGTGGCATCGGAGAAAAGTGGAATGAGACTAGAATTAATGTTCCTTTCTTTTCACGCGGAAGGTCCTGGGGCCGCTTTACAAGTATCCATCACGTGTTTGGTGCATGCTTGCCTTGGGCGATTAAAAAACGCTTCAACGCTGTCAGGTTTTTTCATTTTTGACAGGTGCCAGCCACCGCCAACCCAAGAACGAGTGAGCAGATCGAATCGAAATAAATGTAGGTCTCTGGGCCATTTTACTGAAATCAGTTAAAAGCAGCGTCGTAATCAAAGTGAAGTATCTGTTCTGTTTGTCCTAGGCACGTTGCATACGAGTTATGCTTTGAATAACGCTTTAAAAACGATCATGAACTCTTAAAGTCTAACACGGCGGTATCTTGTCATGAGACCGCGGCTTATGTAACATTTTTGTCCGTGAAATAACACAATTGTGCACTGATAACCGTTGTTTACCTAGTCAAGGAGGTAAGGGGGTGTGGTTTATATCAATAATATATGGGTCGATTACTTACTCATATGACTAACCTTGAAAACTATTCGCTCACTTACAATAGCGCTCTAGCGATCTTATTTACTTAAATAAGACTAATTAATATTAACCATGAGCTGTAACGTGAAACGTGTATCCCGTATTTACGCTATTTTTCAAATAAATATGTTTTTAGTGCAGCTCCTTTTACTCCTGTCACTGCTAGAAATGTCAACTGAATTGTTCTAATTTCAAACTTTTTTATAGAATATTCAATAGAGTTTTTAATTCTGCTTTTATTGTTTTTGATTCTACTTTGGGTAAAGGGCCACAAGTATGTTTTTTATACAATTATTTTCTTATTATTTACTGTGATAGTTGTTTGTCTCAAAACAATGAAGATAAGTATTATCATTTTAATTGTTGTACTCTTGCTAACTCAATTTGATGTGAGTGATTTAATGACTTGCATTAGTATAAGTAAATTCATTCATTAATTCTTGATAAATGTGGAATGGTTTTCCTTTTTAGGTATTTTAGTTATCCTCATTGCTAATATTTGTTACTTTCCATTAGCAATCCATAATTTTAAGGAAACAATGTTTGGTTTCTTAAATAAGTATATTCTTGAAATTTTTATAAATAATATAGTGCCCTTCTCTTCTTGTATCTTTATTTATCTTTCAAGTAGGCTGCATGGGTAATTTTTTATTTCTGAATGTTTTCTTTGTATGCATGACTTTTAATCTACAATATGGTTAGAGTGAAACATTTTTAATAAATATTGAAGAGAAAACTTGCAAAATAGATTTCCTTACTCTATAAATTGTAGGAAGGTTTTTTGTTTCATGGTAAAAATATTGTTTGTTAAACCTGTTAAATATTTGTTATATAATCAAGAATGAATATTAACCGTGTTTTAATATTTTGTTTGAAGGTTGCCTTTGGTTTAACATTATTTGAATGAATATGTCAAAATAATGTCAACTTGCGTGGTTGGAGGTTAAATGGCCTCACTTGCTTTATGTCTATAGTAGAGAATACAATCCCGAGCATCTATTTCAATCCTGTGATTATGGGGTTTTTAAAGCGTAATCACAGGATCCCGGGATTAGACTGTGGTTTTTAATTGGGCTCGAATGAAAAAAAACATAAGTAATTTCTTAAAAAAATGTATTTTATATTATTGCACACACAACATAACCCAAAATAACAATATACTAAAAAAAACACAAAAACCATACTTTTAATAAAAAAGACAACAAAACCCATTTAGAATTTGGAAAATATAATTGCAGAAATTTCAAAGCATCCAATGTTTGATTTCCAAGCCTGCTTCGTATTTTGATGCCAACATAAGCTGTACCTGTGTAGAATGTATATATCTAAGGGTTGTTATTAATTGTTATGGTAATAAATGCTTCAATATAAAATCATAACATTATATATAAAGTCATTGCCAAGGTGCAACGGACTATGGAATGCAAACTAGACCTGTTTATGGCAATCCCGAAAAGAAAGATAATTCACTTAACACATTTATAAACCTAGCTTTATCATGTCTATTAATAAAAACAACATCACTACATATTAAATAAATTCAATAACACTTCAAACAGTTTAGTGAAACTGGGTAGAATGAATAAAAACCCTAAATTATACAGCGGAAACTTGAAAACATTCTAGACTCAGTGACAATTGAAATAATTTAATTCAATCATTCAATTTATTCTAAACTGGTTAAAATAAAACTTGTCTAATTGATTGCACATTGTTGTAAGTTTTTGTCTTAAGTAAATGTGAAGATTGAAAATTCTCTGTCTACAATCTGGTAAAGTAAAGCATGTCAGTCAATTAGCTTTTGGTTCAAGTAAAGTATGATTAATGTTGTGTGGGTGTCACCTCTGACCGTATATATATAGTGACAAACTCTAAAATAGCAGCAAAATGAAATTGGAGTAAAGATCCAGTATGATGCAGATATTGTTATAGATACCTGCATCATACTGGATCTTTACTAGCATAGCCACTTGACAGCCCTTGGATACCTACCAATCCTACCATAGGCATAGTATCATGCGGCATTAATATAATGCCGTTCAGTAAAATAATAGCAGTATTGTATAGACAGTATCCATGAAAAGATATGTTGCACAGTAATTCTCGAAACACGAATCAAAAAGGTATTGGTGACGCACCTTTTAATGCCCCAAGGTTTTTTTAGGTTAAATAATATTTTTGTCGCAATAAATAATGTAACTTGAAGGCCTTAATGGTTATAGTAGGTTTCCTCTGTTAACGGTCCTGGCTAATCATACTCAATTATTAAATTACTAATGATTTATATCATTTATACATCCAATATGGTACCAATATTCAGTATTCATTAGACAGAAGCGTCTTTTATTATATTTTATTAACAACAATTCTATTCTCTTTCCAGGATACCACTAAATCTCAACTAAATACTCAAAATGCTTCGACGCTGCTCGAACCACTTGCAGACCCTGTACCGGAGGCAAGGGCAGTCCCTCCGGTTCCGGTCTGCTGAAGTGCCCAGAGTCCTGGGCTTGCCGAGAACCGCTAGGGCGGTCAACCATCCCGTGCCACTCGTTGCCCAAAAGCAAGTCGCTTCCATCCATTTGACCAGCCCCGTCTTTGCAGAGCAGGACGTCCTGACTCCGAACTTTCCCGACTCTGTTTCGGAAGGTGATGTCAAAATCGAAAAGAAAGTCGGTGACGCGGTCGCGGCCGACGAGGTCGTGTGCGAAATTGAGACGGATAAGACAGCACTTCCTGTTATGGCTCCAGCCCATGGAATCATAAAGGAGTTGTATGTTAAGGACGGCGAGACTGTTAAGGCTGGGCAGAAGCTATTTAGGCTGGAGTTGACCGATGGACCGCCGGCTAAGACTGCTTCCGCACCGGCTCCCGAAGCTCCTAAGGCTGCCGCTCCCCCCCCGCCGCCTCCCCCGGTGGCCGCCCCGCCCCCGCCCCCGCCCGCGCCCGCCGCGGCCGCTCCCCCGCCGCCCCCTCCCCCGAGGCCGGCAGCTCCTCCAGCTGCTGCCCCGATCTCATCAATCCCGGTGGCAGCGATCCGTCACGCTCAAGCTATCGAAACCGCCACCGTCAAGGTTCCCCCGGCGGATTATAGCAAAGAAATTGCAGGCACTCGCACGGAGCAACGCGTCAAAATGAACAGGATGCGTCAGAGAATCGCTGCTCGGCTCAAGGAAGCACAAAACACCAATGCCATGTTGACAACTTTCAACGAGCTCGACATGTCTTACATTATGGCGTTCCGCAAAAAGAATCTGGACGCGTTCACGAAGAAGCACGGAGTTAAACTTGGCCTTATGTCGCCGTTCGTCAAGGCCGCTGCTAACGCGTTGTTGGATCAGCCCGTAGTCAATGCTGTCATCGACGGCAACGAGATTATCTACCGCGACTACGTCGACATTTCCGTCGCGGTGGCCACTCCTAAGGGCTTGGTCGTTCCCGTGTTGAGAAACGTACAGAACATGACGTATGCTGACATAGAATTGACCGTCGCTGGTCTCGCTGTGAAAGCTAGAGACGGGAAGTTGACTGTGGAAGAGATGGACGGTGGTACGTTCACAATCAGCAATGGGGGTGTCTTTGGTTCTTTATTGGGGACTCCTATTATCAACCCGCCGCAGTCGGCTATTCTTGGCATGCACGGCACCTTCGAGCGACCGGTCGCCATTAATGGCCAGGTTGTCATCCGACCAATGATGTACATCGCTCTGACCTACGACCACAGACTAATCGACGGCCGCGAAGCTGTCATGTTCCTGAAGAAGATCAAGCAAGGAGTGGAAGACCCTACCAGCATCATCGCAGGGTTGTAAATAGTAGTGGACTGGCCAGTTCTCGAGCAAGTTACCATTTAAGTAAGGTATTCGCCTGCACTTTGTCCTTGGTTTGTTTTAGAATTGATTTTTAAATACGTAAGAATTATTAATTTAGGCCAACTGGAAGCCGCTAATCAGATTTTTGGTTGTACGCTAAATACGAATTTAAAATCACTATGCTGTTACAAAATGGAATGGTTCAGTAATGTAGAATTAATGGGTCTGTAGTTTAGTTTGATAACTAAATTACTGCTCCACCCTTCTAAAATTTTAGTATTAGAGGGAAAACGAGAGATTATTGAAAACCTGCACGCGTTTACCTGAGTAATCTAGAGATTTATCAATGGTTACTGGTCAGTGTTTGAGAATTTAAAATCATGTAAATTATTTTGATTATTTTAGTAGCGTTCTGGATTCTGGATATGCCCGAGTCGTGTTTGTATTTATTGTGTTCTCAAACCCTGTCTGGCTGAGAGAAATGTTATACGTAAGAGCGAGAAAGATTTATGAGTATTATTCTGAGCGGGGCAGGGTGTGAGTAGACTTGTTAAACGTACGCTTGTCCGTATGTATAATGTATTATTTATCATGTTTTAAGTAATATACGAAGCAGTACATTTCTCCTATGTGACGATAATTTTCGTTTTATTTAAAATCCTTTACGACACATCACTGTCAGTGTAAAAATGACTTGGAAATTACGAGAAAGACACGACACGATTACGAGTTCATTTGCAGCAGAAACGGTTTAATGTATTTGGCCTTACCTCAAATATGAAGGTCATAAAATCTATATTCGTAAGAGAATGGTGGTATTAAGACAACCCTTCGTAAATATTTATAATCAAGTAGGTAAGCTTAAAGCTTTAGGGTAAAGGAGAAGAAAAGGCTATTGGAGGGGGGACGATTGGCCATTTATTGCAGCGCGACATGCTTATCAAAAACATAGAGGGAAAGATTGAAGGAAAGTGAGGCAGAGGAAGTCCAAGGAGAAGCTACAGTCAATTTAGGCTAAGTCGCTACTATGACGTTTCAAAAGAGTTTATTATTTGTAAACCTACTTGAATAAAGATTATTCTGATTCTGATTCTGATTCTGCTACATGGACGAAATTAAGGAGAAGGTGCATGTCGTGTCGTATAGAGAGGTGAAGGAGCTGGAAAAGAAAAGAGAAGATTGAAAATTACTCCACCGACAAGAGCAGGGCTCTTCAATTATAAGAAGGTAAGCTTAGGTTGGGTACGAATCTGAGCGACTCAGCCTAAGGCATGCTCGCCCCGCGCGGCGAGCTGCTCGCGAGCCAAATTGTTGCACATAAACAAGCGCGGGTGAGGCAGCGTGCTCGCCGCGAGCCGACATTTCATAATGGCGTCGGACAAAATGACATCCGCGGCTGCGTTTATCATAATTCACCGAATTATTAACAAAAAGATGAAATCGCTTCGGTGGTGGAACAGCACAGCAACTTTATCAAATTTGTACGCGCTCACCCACAGATAAGTTAGATCTGGTCAAATTACGCGAGGCACGCACACTGAGGCGCTTTTGAGCACGGTCAAAAGACCGACTCTCGGCGGCTCGCCCCGCGCGAGAGCGCGTACGAATTTGAGCCAATAGGTGAGCCGTGCGTGCCTCAACCCAAGGCTGCTGTAATTCGTACCTACCTTTACAAATGGTTATCGTTGGAGGTATGTCCAGCTATGGATTTCTTCCGCTGATATCATGGTCCAGTCAGTGCATATTCAATTAGTGGAAAAATAAATCTATGAGTAAACGTCAAACGCGTGTTTGAATTTCCATAAAATATGGGTTACATGGTTTCATCATAACACGTGGAAGATCTCATTTTGTGAGCACTTAGAATAGGATTTGGTTTGTAGTTCTCTCTTACTCGCTCTTAATAAAAGCGTATGAGAGCAAGTGAGTGAAGAGACTAATGATTTTACACTTTTGAAATAAGATTGATTATTTCTATTGATAGTTCAGTCAAAATACATACTTATATCTGTCAGCGGAAAACACACTTTTATAAATAATGCCAGCGAAGTTAGTATGCGACCAAGTTAGGTCGACTTTTGGCCGGTAACTTCAATATAACTTTGTATTTTGTAGCACTACGTTCGGTTGCTATGACAACCTAATGTGTTCGTATCGTGAATTGACATGAAAATACGTGTTTTTCTGATATAATAGAATTAAATTTAGTTAAAACTACAAACTAAACTCGGATATTAGTAAAAATAATAGGGGTTCGTATTATAGTAAATGTAAGTTTTTTGTGTTTCCAAAAATTGACCTACATTGTGAAATTATGTCAAGGTAAGCCAATCATTTAATTGATGATTTTTTATTGAATTAATAACTGCGCATATAATTTGCTAAGGTCGCTACAGTTTTATAATAGAATTTGGTGGACTTTTGCGCGTTTTTTTTTGTTAGATGTCTTCGGTCGATTGGTTAGATTGATATTATAGATCGCACCAGGACGAATGCCATAACTAGGACTAACCTAATCTGTTCATATTAGTCCCTTGTCGCAATAACATTTTAGAGATCAAATTGACCTAGTCCCAAACTAAGCTCTAGGCTTGTACTATGGGTACTAGACAACCATAACCTTACTTACTTATATAGAGAAATATAATAATACAGAAAGAATAAAAAAGATATCTTGGTAATTCTGTAATTGAGTATACCTACTTACCAATAACTGCGACAAGGGACTAAAATGCTGAGCTACTGATAATACGTTAACTTTCGATACTACTAACGATACGTATGTTGAAAGGTGTTTCGCGTATCCTAACAGCCTCCTCTTTACCTGGTCTTATTAAAAACCGAGGAAGAAAGGGGAAAAGATCAAGGATTTTGAGGGGTTCCGTTTGCCTTTATCTATAAACCGTACCGTATCACCCACCACAATTACAGTAACTCCTATTACTCTCCAGGTCAAATAATACGGGTCAGAGTGCGTTTTTCATACTAAAGAGGCTAATCCGAAGCCCTGGTTCCTCGCCAGGGGATGCTGTTAGTGAAATCTGATGATGGATACTGAGCATCGATACAGGGCTTCCAGTGCGCCTAGGGTCTGCGGTTAGCACCGAAATTGTGCATGTTCAGAAAAAAACTAAAATGGCAAAAAAAATAAGGAAATCCAAATGCTGACCCAAACTCTTTCGCTGTGGTGTTAACTGATTGTGAGATCAGTTAGGTATCTTAAGAACTTTTGACCTCCTCTATTGAACCTCGGAGTATCCACCATTAAACCTCACTCAAAACAACCCCTGGCCAGGAACCAAGGCTTCAGAATAACCTCGTTTATATGAAAGACGCACTTCTTTGACCGCGAGTGTATTCAATTATAACAAGCTTCTATTTAACTTAACGCTTGTTCAGTTAAAATACTACAGGTAAATTTTGAACCAGTTCAGGTAACTAAAAGTTTATCTAAATCTATCCATCCATCACATCACGCCTTCATTCCCAGAGTGGGAACTCTAAAAAGATTTCTTGGTAATTTTTTGCACAATCAGGCTAAAATGTTTACCAGTGTATTAAGTGGCAGGTTGTAAGCCCATCGTGAGCCCTTATTCCCTTAGTCGTCTCTTACGACATCCACCACGGGAAGACACGGAGTGGCACTTCTAACCCGGCAACCACACAGGGGATGGCAATCACCACATTGGCCGCAGTTTCTGAGTAAAAATGGGATTATATCGTCAATTTCCAACCAACATTTACATCCAAAGCCGAACCCTTTTTAGGGTTCCGTAGTGAACAAGGACCCTCATATTTTTGTTATGTCCGTCTGTCCGTCATTTCGCAGGTTTGAGAGCTGTAATTTGGCATAGTTATACATTTAAATTACGCCGACAAAGTTTTGAAGTAGGTATCTTGTTTATTTGAACATTAGATAGTTTTTTTGTGTTGATAGTAACGGCTTCGGAACCTTATACTGAGCATGGTCCGACATGCTTTTGTCTGGTTCTTATTTACCAAGCTAAAGGTACCTACACTTTTAAGGTTTATTGACTTGTAAGGAAATTGCAGCTATAGTATTCTAAATTAACTTCTCGTTTGGCGTCAATATGCGGATAAAATATAGCGGGGCGCGTTGATTTAAATCATTAATCATGATCATAATTGATGTTTCAGGTGTTGCTTATAATATGCAATCAACTAAAAAGGTTGTGAATAAAAAAATAATAACCCAAGAAAAACCAAGTGAAGACAAACTCAAATTGACTGAGGAAAAAGTTAAAAAGAGCACTTACAATGTTACCACTCCGAGGGATTATGGGCAGCGGTCGTCAGCTGCCGACATATATGCCCAAAGAAGAAACTCCGCTGTCCCAAAAACACCAAGAAAAGTTCCAGGCACCTCAAAAGATTATAAGGCATCTCCAATGAAAGACTCATTAAAATCATCGCCTTCGTCTATAAGTCAAATTAGTAATTCTAGTAGACTAAGTACTTCTAGTAGAGTTAGTAATTCTAGTAAGTCTACTGTTAAGCTTAATCAAAGTAATGTTAAGGCCAGAACGGCTAAACATCTACCTTATGCCAATGTCACTGTAAATTCTCCGGTAGCTAAGAAAAAATTGGACTTAGATTACAACGCTGCTAAAGTAAAAGTTACTAGAACAAAAGAGAAGACAAATCAAGTTCTAAAATCGAGAGAAACCATCAAGGATGTTGAAAAACGAAGTAAAAACACTAATAATAAACAAGAAGTTGACCATGACAGAGGTGATTTTGAAAGGCAAAGGACTAAAACGAGGACGCTAGGTGAAAATGAAGTGAAGCAATTAACGCCTGATAAAATAGATAATAATGAGGAGATGATGAATTTAAAACAAAAGCTTGAGGCGAAACCCAAAGCATTTTTTGTTAATCTTGATGGTGATACAGCTAAGGTAAGTGAAGTTATTACAATTTGTGTGGCAACGATGCAGGTATGAAATAAGCACATTCCCCGCTGACTTTATTACCTACACTTTTTCCGCCAGAAACACCGGAGGCAGTTCATTCCGATGACGGGAATCAGTTAACAACGGTAGATTGTTTTGTTAATTTGAATTTTGTTGTCATGTTTAAAGTTTGCATGAATTTGAAAAATTTTAGTCGTAAACATAATAGAGGACCTTCGGTAGAATAAGGGCACAATGTACAATGTGACTAAAGGGAAAGATGCGCGCTTGTCCGGTAGAACAAGGGCAGAATTTACAATGTTACTAAAGGGGAAATTGTGCCCTTGTCCTACCGAAGTTGAGGTTACCTTAATAACTAGGTTGAAACCGAGAAATCAAGCGAGGAGGAGATATCTTACGAAGATGATTTTGAGAGCTACGAATCCGATTTCGATTCGTACCACAGTGACAAGTCATATGAAAATCAAAATGAGGACATGGATGACGTTATCAAACACGATGAATCGGATAGAGAAAAGGAAACTGACGGTTTGGACACAGTTAATGATGTGAAGTACTCGAAAGATGAAGAGAACATGTTAGACTCAGGTGAGAAAATTGGATTTAAAATTCATTGAAATCATTGTAGCTAGTTCGATAAGTCATTTTAAAACTGTGCTCTTCAGCCTAAATAATGTTTTGATGACTTTATTAAATTGGCTATTAAGAACCAAAAAAATACCTACTAATAAGCAGAATCACGCGAAATCTCAGATGTTTCAAATTTGCCGCTAGCATGAAAGCCATATTTCCACGTAGTACCTATTGTAATATCAAAATTTCAGGCAGTTTCGATCTTCGCGACCAGCGTTCCGCCAAAACCATGCCAGCCGCGATGGAATTCATCATAGAAGGATCGGAGGATGACAAAGTAACCTCCCTGGATGAGGGCTTTCAGGAGGGCTCCAGCGCTGTCTCCAGCATGAAGACTCTGCACGTAGACGTGTTGGACAGGTGGGTACAGTGTTAAAATATGTCGAATCCTTTGGTTAATTTAGACTAGCACCACACTTTAATGGTGGTAGGACTTTTTACAGGGCATTTCCCGAATACTACCACCATTTTGTCCTTTAACCTAGTGACAAGTAGCAGTAGGTATTCACATTGTTGTGTTGTGAGGATAAAGGCGTCATACCTACCTCAAAGGGTTTGGTATGCAGTTTTAGTACCAATTTCACCATACGATGTTAAATTTAATCAATGTTAATCGACTGTTATTTCACACATTTTGACAACTGTTAAAGCTCTAATCGTTTGTTAAGTGGTTAACATCGTATGGTGAAATTGGTATCATAGCGCAGGTCCCATATTCACCATCAGGTGGAGTGTGTGCTTGTTTCTTGTGTCCATGGCACAAGATGATAAACACTGAAAGAAACATGATGAAAGGTAATAAATACTTAATTGACCTTAAAAAATGTGAATCTTCCAATTTTTTATTTTTGTTGAAAATTCGCGCCTGCTTATACCTAAAGGACCATTTTAGCACAGCTCCAGACTGTCCAAAATCACGAATAATGCACATATTTTAGTTAACACCATAAGTATGTGGTCAATTTCATACCTTGTCGCGTTTGAACATCAGGTTTGATCTGTCAAAGAGGTTGTCAAACAAGTGAAACCGTCTAGTTAATAAATTGATTGTCTACATTTCACAGACGTTGTTTGAAAAATGCCCCAGTAACTCTAATATCTCACAAACAAATGGTCGTGGTAACTCGGTACTGAAATTCTTAAAAAAATACCTGTTATGTATGTTCGACAGTGTACAATTTCAGAAATGAAACGTAAAGTTATGCATACCAAATTTTAATTAATTGCGATGTTCTTTATTTTAGACCTCTGTTCATGAATTTTACAAAATCAAAAGAAAATAAACTCAAGAAGCGCCTGCAAGAGCAGATGATGCAGCGAGCAAAAGATATTTTGAGCATGGTAACACTCCACGAAATGTCGTTTACCCTCTTCGAAATGAAACCAATATCTTATGATTTGTACATGGCAACATTTGGTCGGACGAACTACATGCAAGTGGCTGTTCAAACTTTTGACGACGGTATTACTGAAGAGGTGCAAACAGATGAAGTAGAAACAGATGGTAAATGGACGCAATTCCCTGTAAAATTTTCAAAGTGTGACGTTTATTTAAATGACGCTATCGTCCAAATGAATAATAGAACGAACCATAGTGAAGACTATTTATCTAAATTTACTTTTATCCTTGACGAGTCTACTCATAAGGAATGTGATGTCAATGCTTTACAAGAGTACAAGGATAATCCATTAAGGATTTTTTTGGAACAAAGAGATGGTGCCGGTAGTTGTAAAATGCTACCGTACGACACCTTCAAAGATAAAATGAACAGTGACTTTAGCATCCATAAACTAAGCAAGTTTTTGAAGAAAGTGGAAAGCAAAGTAAGTCGAGTTCTAAATTCAAATATCAAAGGATCTGTATTGGGAAATGTTGTCATATCAGCTTTGCCATTTAGTTCTGGTTATGTTAATATAACTACGAAGAATATCTCAGATGCACAATCTTTTGTAAAACAAGCCAAAATCATTAATTTGATTGTATCAGAGAACAAAAACAATTTGATTCTAACTGTTCACAAGAAAGCTGCTAGTGGGGTTGTGGCGGGGAAGAGTCTCGTTTGTCTTTGGGATGCGAGTGTTGCCAGGACGGAGCCGTTAAAAATTCTAGTGGCCATAGACAACGTGGTGATTGGGCGGTATAGAGGAAGCACTGATGGAATCATTGTTGCGGCTTTGGAAGATGGGTAAGCTACTTAATTATTTGTGACATACGATGATTATAGGGATTTTGTAGGATTATAACAAAACATATACTTTTCAGTTCATTGCATCTCTGGGACCTGTCAGAAATGCCAATATGGCGAAACGATGTCACCAGTCAAGAATTAGTTGAAGCCAAGACGGACGTGATGACGCAAACGGAAGGGGACAGGGAGTGGAATTTGAAGAACATAAACGCTGGTTACGAACAGGTATGACGTTATTTTAATTATTACAAACTAGCGACCCGCCCTCGCTTCGTTTTCTGTAACACACGTACATAAACCAAAATTTATTATACGTAACAACCTGGGAAAAATCATGTAAAAACCGCATCAAAATCCGTTGCGTGGTGAATTAGTGGACATACAGAAAGACAGACACGGAAAGCGACTTTGTTTTATCTATACTAATTATATAGAGGTAAAGTTTGTGAGGTTGTAGGGGGTAATTTCTGGTTCTACTGAACATTCTGAAATTCTTTTACCAAGAGAAAGCCACGTTATTTTTGAGTGTCATAAGCTATGTTTTATTTTTCTACGCGGACGGAGTCGCGGACAACAGCTAGTCTATACTAATATTATACAGGTAAAGTTTGCGAGTTATTTAGGTTGTACGGATAATCTGGATCTACTGAACTGATTTAGATGAAATTTGGTATGGAGATGGTTTGATCCCCGAGGGAGGACATAGCGTACTTTTTATCCCGAAAAACTTTTCAACTCTATTTCAAATACAAAACCAGAGCGAATGTCAACTTTTCCTCATAGATACTAAGGTCTATGGATCATAGGTCTACGGAAATATCCGTCAATGGCGTTGAAAAGGTTAACCGCCGTTGCAGTCGCCAGCCGCCTATTTCACCATCATCACAATGACAGATGACAGTGATGTATCAGCGTATTTTGCAATGTATTCCGAATTGTCTCCTGTCACGTGTCATTGTTATGATGGTGAAATAGACAACCAGATCATAACAGCATGATTATCAACGTCGACATAACAGTGAATATAGATTTTAAATACCATCTATCTATTACAAAGCCTGGTTTTATTTCACAGTTGCCTATACAGTTCGCGTTGCAAGCGTGTGCATACACCAGCAGTGCTGCCAACCTAGGCAGCAAGGAGGCGCCGGGCCGAGTCGTGGGGCTGGAATTTGTTGGAGATGCGCAGACGCATGACGGCGGAAGGCGGATAGTCGGACAGGTATTAAAATTTTAGTACTTCACATGTTTTTATTTTTATTTAAGTGTGAAGAATATAATTATTATTTTAATTTTGATACAATCTTAGCGTCCTAAGGCCCAACGAAAAATTCAGCATGTTGTCAATACAGCCCGTAGACCCAAGTACTTAGATGTTTTTTTTTTGTTATTGTACTTGTGTAGTCATAGCGTACCACGGTCCTACCAGTAGAATTCTATTAAGTCCTACTGCTAGGACCGTGGTACGCTGTAAATACACAACCGTCGAAGGAGCCGGGTCTGAATGACAAAGTTAATAAGTACTATGGGTAGGACCATAGGCCTTAGGAGGAAATGACTATCTGCACTTCTAATACCGTATATTTATATTTACAGTTATGTTCGCTACAACGCCTAGGAGTATTAACAATATGGACTATAGTACAAGAGAAAACGAAAACGTACGACATAGGCAAAGCGTTTTGGTCTAAAATGAAATTAGAAAAAACTCAAACTGTTTCACTCAACGACCACATAAGTGCAAAAGAAATAATCAATGACAATAATTCAATATTCAACTTCAATGCTGGTAAAAAGAGGATGTTGAACAGAAAACAAGAAAGGACTCTGGCCAAAAACTTTTCGCGCCCAAAATCAACTGACAGTATGAATGACATGAACTTTTCGCGCCAAAAATCAACGGACAGTATAAATGACAGACCAGCCAGTGCTGCCAGCGCAAGAAAGTTGCCGGAGAAAAATATGCCCCACGACTGGGAAAGCGGTATCGTTTGCGGTGATTTGAAAATAATGCAATATAATAATACCGACAGATATTTAGTAGCTAAGAATAATGGTGAAGTGTTGAGTTGCACGAAAAGTCTGGGCGTTTTTAAAGTTGAAAGGTTATGCGTTTCTTGTAAGTATTTACGGTTCCACGGTGCCGTGCGTCTGTTTTTATCCAAAACCTATGAGAGACTTATAATATTGGGTCCAAAGCTGTTGTTAATTTTTTTATCCTCCCGATCGCTTAAAAGATTGTTGACTCTATCCCTTTCACTTATAAACGTGGAATAACCGTGGGGTAGCTCATGCCATGCTTTGTCCTTATCTGTAATTGTGACATTTGCATCTGACAGAATGTGTCTAAGAATGGCATAAGCTACTTCACGGTTAGGGGGATGTCTTACATTCTGTTACTAGTACTTTTATTTTCATACTAGCTGTTTCCCGCTGCTCCGTCCGCGTAGAAGTCGTTTATCGCTATTCCCTCAAAAACCAACCAATTTTTCGGGTTTAAAAGTACCCTATGTCCTTTCCTGGGATTCGAACTATCTCCATACCAAATTTCATCTAAATCGGTTCAGCAGTTTATCCATGAAAGCGTAACAAAAAGTCAGACAGTCACATACATACATATATACATAACATCACGCCTTCTAAACATATAACTCTGTAACCACATTTTGCACAATGAGGCTAAGATGTTTACAGTGTATTAGTGACAGATTGCAAGCCCATCGCCTAATAGTACCTACCATTAACAACCAATTGGTTGACCTGCACAAAGTGTTGTCATACAACTGCGTAGTGTGCGTAGTTAAATTTTTATTGGTGTTATGGTTGCGTGTGTTTAATTAATTTGTTTTTGTATTAGATGGTCACTTAGTTTTTTTTTTTTGGTTTTTCTTCTTCTTTCTTTCTTTTATTGTTATGTTTTTGTAATGTCTCTGGTATTCGTGATTTCACTCGAATAGGGGCCACAGAAAACCAGCGTCGAGGGTAGTGGCCTAATGGCTCGCCACGCCACGGCATCATGCTGAGTGGCCTATTTGACACTATTTGACACTATCTTACTTCTTTTTTATTTTGTTTTATTTTTCATGTTGTATATGTATTGTGTCAAATATTGTCAATAAAATTATTTATATTTCTATTTTTCTATTTCATTATGACATCCACGGGAAGACATGGAGTGGCACTATTCTAACCCGGCAACCACACGGAGACGGAGTTACTTTCACATAGGGTGATCGCACCAGTGTTGGACACTTTAAGTTGACAGGCACCAATAATGGACACTTTACTCTTAATTCAAAGATCATAAGGTTATAAATTGATTGTTGCAAAACAAATGAATAACCTTTATTGTCTGTAAAATAAGAGTCAAGTTTCCATTGGGCCTTGTCCATTACTGGTTCGATCACCCTATATAACATTAGTATAGATAGATTGTTCTTCTGCCTAATGTATAGATACTTATTTCAGCTGACACCTCGCCTATAACCTGCTTAGAGGTATCCCCTCTTGGATCGCCGCATTTCCTCGCGGCCACCGACTCTGGAACCGTCCACCTCTACTCTGTTGCAGAAGCCAGGGTTCTATTGACACTAGATTGTCGGTCAGTAATATTACTATTAGGTACACTATTAGGTTTAGTATTTTTTTATTAGGGTTCCGTACTGAAAGGTAAAAACGGGACCCTATTACTAAGACTCCACTGTCTGTCCATCACCAAGCTGAAGATCATGAACCGTGGTAGCAAGACAGTTGAAATGTACATAGATGATGTATTTTCGTTGCCGCTATAACAACACATACTAAAGACAGAATAAAATAATGATTTAACGGGGGCTCCCATATAACAAACTTGATTTCATGCCGTTTTTTACTCGATATAAATAAAATATTCACATAATTTTTTGTTCACTTCAAAAATAAATTAAGGGGGCTTCCGTACAACCTTAAAACCGGGAACACCGGGACAGGTGAAACTAAAAAATGGTTATAATATAGTGTCTAATGTTGTATAGATAATGTTATGGAACCCTACATGCGCGAGTCCGGCTCACACTTGGCCGGTTTTTTAGTTATTTTTCAATGATAATACAACAGATACCATTTCCGGGCGGAAGACGAGCGCTTGATTCAAAGCGATGCTGAGTTGGAACCGTTTCGAAACATATATCTTTTCATTCTTTCTTATACGTGAGACGAAAATAAAACCACAGCTAATTTAGGTAACAACACCAGTTCTCGACAAATTTTCGCTGACATGCACCAATCATGGACAGAAGCTTTTAATTCAACGATCATAGGGTTATAAATTGATTGTTGCGAAACAAATGAATAAACAAATCTTCCTTGAATAAGAGTCAGTGTCTAACATAGGTAATTTGTCGAGTGCTGGTGACTTAATTGCACAAAAAGTCTTACCGAATCCAATTATTGTTTGGTTACAGTAACGGCTGCCCTGCAGTGGAGACTCCGAGGCAACCCCAAGCCGACTCGAAAGGTCGGTTTGTGAGCGACCCCCCGCGCAGGCACTCTCACGAGAGAAAGGAAGCAGACATAACTGCTAGGGTGAGATAGCGAATAAACTTTACATCAGCATAAGAGTATATGGGGCAAGAGAGAGAGTAGGACATACCTAACGTGACCATACGTGCCGTTTTGAACGGGACCGTCCCCTTTTACGGTTTTCTACCCCGTTGTCCCTAATAAAAGCTCAGGAACGCATAATTGTCCCGTTTCCCGAAATCGCGCGGAGAGAAGTAGGTATTTGAATTCATATTTTTTTTCATCAAACCTATACGTGTGGGGTATCTGTGGATAGGTCATCAAAAATTATATTGAGGTTTGTAATACAATTTTTGTCTAAACTGAATAGTTTGCGCGGGAGACACTTCCTGAGTAGTAAAATGTGCCTCCCCCCCTTTAACTTCTTAAATAAATTAAATATCAGGGAACAATCTCACACAAATTGACCTAGTCCCAAACTAAGCTCTAGGCTTGTACTATGGGTACTAGACAACGATAAACATACTTATATAGAGAATTATATACTTAAATACATAGAAAACATCCAAGACTCGGGAACAAATATTCGCGCTCATCACACAAATATCTGCCCTTACCGGGATTTGAACCCACGACCGCTGGTTTCGGAGGCATGGTCACTCCCAACTAGGCCACCGTGTCGTCCAAAATAAGAATGTATTTGTGTACTTTTTTCATAATATTTTAAACTTTAAAAAGTCATAGTTCAGACCCCCTGCAAAAACACTATACAAAATCTGATCTGGAGAGCTGTTGTTCCATGTTTAAAATATAAGGACATTATAAAGAAATTTGAATAAAAAATCGTAATTCGTAAATTACTATGTTTCTCTATATAAGTAAGTTTATCGTTGTCTAGTACCCATAGTACAAGCCTAGAGCTTAGTTTGGGACTAGGTCAATTTGTGTGAGATTGTCCTGTGATATTATTATTATTATTATTATTATTATTATTATGTATAAGCCGATATCGTTGAATAGTACATAAATAAATGAGGATGCCGAAAAAAATAAAGGAAGTTTTATAATTTTAACAAGTTTTTATTCTATATAATATCATAAATTAATAAACGGGTCAAAACTTAGTGTATTGCGTTTTATATGTTTTTTTTTTTACATTTTCTCCTAAATCGTATCATTAAACTCAATTCAGATTTTCGTGCATGTTCTCTATTCTGGACAACTTGTGCTTACCCTCCTGATGGCAAGGTTGGAGTGGTGAGCAAGTCGTTAGTTGTTTTTTAAACTATAATTCAGATGTCAGTGTCATCGGTGGTCTGGTCGAGGGTGAACCCGTGCTGCATCTTCACCGTCACCCGCGAGGGGGCGCTCGGCGCGTGGGAGCTGACCCACAGCGACATATACCCTAAATACAGCGGAGCAAGGGCGGCAGTCGCGTGCATGGCGAACGACGGGACGCTGGTAAGTTAGATAAAGGTGAAGGTGTTGGTTAGTTTGTTAAAGGTGATCGATCAATCAGTAACTTCCACAATACGGCTGCCTTAAGCTTAATTCAAGTAAGTCTATTTTGGCAAATTTTACAGGAGAACGAAAAAACGTTTTTTTACTTTAAAGTCGATTATCTCCAATAGTGATAGGCCGTATGATGTAATTTTTTGACATCTTATAAAAAATAAAGCTCTTTGATATATTTCACCGTCTTTTGCAACAGAATCCCAAGATACTTCATTTTTTTAGCTTGGTTTCTTTGTCAAATTTAAGATACTTGAATACTTCTTTTGACTATAGCTCTAAAACTAAAAGGAAATATAAAGTTTTTTTAATGTTTATATGCGCCGAGTTGATAAGAAACCCAATGGTATAAAATAAAAAAATCGAATAAAATTGAGATAAGGTAAAGACACCAGTACTCGACAAAGGACCAATGTTTGACAGACTCTTATTCAAAGAAGATAAGAGTTATTTATTACACACAAACAAATGAATAACTCTTATCTTCTTTGAATAAGAGTCAGTGTCGAACATTGGTCCTTTGTCGAGTACTGGTGTCTTTACCTTACTTGAATTTAGCTTAGGGCAGCCGAATAGGTATTACTATATTCATGATCAGACATAGAAGTTTTTGTGTCATGAATAAAATTTTCCTAGGGAGTTCCAAACGATGTTAATTTATCGATAGATTGTACTTTTTATGATAGTTATAACTATGAGATTACGTATAATAAGAACACGAAATTACCATACACCGTAACTCAAAACTTAAAAGTGACATTAACGTAACGATAAAAATAAATTATTATCTACCTATAATATTTTTTAAGTTTGAGTCCTTACCATACATTTTCCAAAAACTGAGTAGGTTAAGATTATACTCTACCTACTATTATGCTACAAAATGTCATAAAATTTACCTAAATAGGCCTTTTTGTTTGGTTTCAGTTAATTTTGTATGGAAATCGATTGAATAGCATTAAAAGAAGTTTTTGTGTAAGAAACCCATCGATGAAACCCAGTGATCAGCATTTTAATTAAGTACTCTCTATTTTATCCGGTGAACGATATCTAGGTATCCACTATGAAATGTCACATTGAAATAAGTATTTGAAACAATTATCGATCATTTTAATATCGGAAGGAAGTCCCTAGTTAATTGACGTTCCTGCCACAAAAAAACTTCCATGTCTGTTCATGATTCTGAGCTTTTTTTTAAAACAGGGACCGGCCTTCTATCCCATTCAAGGGGTTTCGAATGGGTTTTTATAAAGGTTTTACTTTGAAAAGCCGTATCGCTTAAAATCCGTTCGATTTGCTTTTAAATCCGCTATCTCATTCCAGGGGTTTCGAATGGGTTTTAAGGCTTTTACTTAGAAAAGCCGTTCGATATGCTTTTTAAAGCGCTATTTATAAAGGTTATCTGTGCTTTAGCAGTTAAGGTTTCCCTTATGGTGAATGGTTAGTTTAACAAATAACTTATACATTTATTTCATATATTTCGTTCCAATAGGTTATTCTTTTAGTGCATGGGGTATTTTATTGAGAGGTTAGTCTTTCAAAGGCTTTTATCAGTGAATGGGTGGGCTTCCCTGTTTTAAAAGTCTAATCAATATCCTCTTTATTTTATAAATCATTGAAGAAGAAGAAACAGCTTAGTTTTGGTTAATTTCCTCTGTAGGAATACGTAATCTAAAATAATATAACCTGAGGCCATACTTCAATCACAGAGAATTTTGTGAGTGGGAATTTGAATCTTCCAGAAAATAAACTTTACGGTCATTAAAATAAAGTTAAAAGTAAATTGCTTTGATTTCGTACCGCCTATGGCACACCGGTTCTCACGAGAATAAAGAATGCTAGTTCATGGTTCATTTTAATTTTCTGGCTTCTATGCTATATGCTTATTAACGGGACTAACCAGTTCTATGTGACACCTCGTGTAATGTGTTTCTCTTCTGACCGCAGGCCTTGCTAACGGCGGACGGCGACGTCCAAGTGCACCGGATCTCTCACTCACAGAAGACCACAGACTACCTGCATTTGTTTCACAAATATGTAGCACTCCTATAGACAATATAATTTATCCAAAAAACTGGCGTCGTTTTCACTATAGCTCTAGCTTTTTTTTTAAAGTCGCGCCACTCCGAGCCAAGTTCGGCCGATAACACTCAGGGCTGGGCCTCTATTCAGGTGCGTTAAAACGATATCGTGTTTGACACGTTTAAGAATCGTTTATGTCACAGTCGCCATTATTGTAAATGACATAAGAGTTATCAAAACGTTAACAATACGGAAACAGGTCAAAAACGATATCGTTATAACGCAGTTGAATAGAGGCCCTGGGATTCTACACGGTAATAACGATATCGTCTTTGACACGTTTCCGTATTGGCAACGTTTTGATAACTCTTATGTCATTTACAAGAATGGCGACTGTGCCATAAACGATTCTAAAACACGTCAACCGCAATATCGTTATAACGCAGTAGAATACGAGGGTGGTATGATAAGTAGTGAGCCTACCCAAGACAAAAAAAAAAATATTTTATGTTTTTATTTTTCTACGTAGTCCCCTTTCAAAAGTATGCACTCATCCCAACGGGTCTCCAACTTCTTTATACTTATTTTATCTAAATCCATTGTCTCAAATACACTGTTAATTTGTTAACAAAAATATACAACATGAAAATCTCGATCCAGGCAAGTCCTTTGAGAACTACATTTTATAGTTTTTATGACCCAAATCATATCAGTTCTGGATGTTCTCAAACACAATATATGAAATTTCAACATCCATTGTAAATAAATGTTATAAATTCATACACATACCTTCACGCCTGTCTCCTAAAGAGGTATGCAGAGACTATGGAATGCTAGCTGCACCCTTCTTAACATACTGGGTGATTTTGGGGTCATGATCCGGAATGGCCAAAAGTGAATAAGATGGTCACACTGAACAACCTTTCCGATGGGACCAACCAAAAATCGCCGAAACAAAACCAGCTGTTCAATTTTTTTATGTTAAGGAGAAGGCACACGAGCACTCAGGCCACCTGATGGTAAGTGGAATCTGAGAACCATAGACATTTGAATTCTCAAGACTGTAATCCTAAGACCTCAAATGCGTTGCCAACCCTGAGGACTAAGACGGAATGCCTCTAGGCTAGTGATTTCACCGGTTTCAACAATGCGAACCCTTTTTTTATTTTTGTTGCGAGATTTAGGTTGTTTTAAAATATTATATTTTGTTTTTTTTTAAATGTTTTTTTAGGGTGATGGATTGATTTTGAACTGAAGTTGATGTTGTTTTAATTTGATGAACGAGAGTTTTAAGTAGCCGAAATCAAAAACAAATTTTTGACCGTTTTCTATAAAATTTTACCAAGAAAAATATTTTTTGCTCAAAAATTATATAAAGGTGTTTAAATCTTATTCAAGAATACATTTTTTAGACGACTTTTACAACAATAAATTGTAACTTTTCGCATCTTTTAGACGTCGAAACGATTCGTGAATGTGCGATATTCTATACTTTTCACAAAACAGTCGCCGGTTTCAGGTCAATTAATGAAAATAAAATAATAAAACAAAAAAGTAGCTCATACATTCGTTGAAAATCGAAATTATCTTTCGTGTTGTGCATTAGAAAATATATATAATTGTGTGCAGTCGTCCTCTCGCTTTTTGCTGTGCCCTTACAGGGCGTCACATGTATACCTCCTTATTTATTCCATCTGTTTTTATTTATTTATTCCATCTGTTTATTTATTCCATCTGTTTTGATGTGTAATGTGAACTAATGTGACATGCAATAAAATATTTTGACTTTGACTTTAGAATTTGTAGAAGTAAAGTATTTCAACTGTAAAAATCACGTCTGTAAAATTACATAAATCAGCTAAATTATCAAAATTTCTTATAAAGCCTGTTAAAGTTACAGTAATCTTTGTTAAATAACCAAAAGTGAGAGAAGTTGGCATAACTGTATTTAACTGCTGAGAGGAGTTGCCATTTCAAAATAATAGAATGATTTTTTTATCAACACCAGCTAATCCCGAGACTCCGTCAGCGTAGAAGTCGTGTATCGCTATTCCTTCAGGAACCGTCCAATTTTTCGGGATAAAAAGTACCCTAACCCCGGGGCTCAAACTATCTCCATAACAAATTTCATCTAAATCGGTATAGCGGCTTATCCATGAAAGGGTAAAAAACAGAGTGACAGAAAGATAGACAGTTACTTTCACATTTATAATATTAAGTATAGAAGTATATACAGGGTAATTTTTTTATCAGTGCACAAATTTTAACATATGATTTTGTATCGTTAATATAATATATTACGACAATAAACCGAGTTTCTTTTTTTTTGTTGCAAATTATCTTTCTTTTACCTTCTCGTGTGGACACAAAGTCACACTAGAAATTATGACATGGGTTGTCAAGCAGTAGGTATGCGATTCGAAATTTGAAATTTCATGTACAGCTTATCAGACAACAAGCCCCTACTGATATTCTAAATTTGAAATTTCATTTACTAACTTACTTAACAACACTCCCCTCGCCTCGCACCATCAATCGATCAATCATTAAATCGGCAATATCTCTAATATTTTTTAAGCTAGAGTAAAAATAACACAACATGACATGTGTTATTGATTAACAATAGCGAAGCAAATATGAAAATTTGTACACCTATTAAAAAATTACCCTGGATAATAACAGTTATAGACAATTAATTATAAAAATCGCTATTCTATGGAGCGTGGTGTAACATATGGGTTCTCACATTAAGCATCTCAGTATTTTAATAGTAGATTGTTTAACAAGGGACTAAAGTAAGCGATTATTACATAAGTAAGCCATTTTAGTCTCGAGTTAAACACTGCTTTTCACTTCGATTGCAAGAAAAAGAAATCTTAAATTATAATGGTGTTATTACAAAAACTTAACCGTTGAACATTTGTTTAGTAAATGTCAATCAATAGAAAACTGTCACTTTAAAGATGTCTAAGGCATGTCTAGGTTTTTGAATACAAGCGTAATAGTTTTAAAAAGGACACTTTAAAAAATACAACTTAATAGCGCAGCGCTGACATTTTTACTCTCAATCCGTTACGGTAAGGTCGCCACAGACCTACCTACAAAATGTTTGCACAATCGTATTTTTGTCCAATCTGATTGAAACAGGTTCTGCCCCTATACGTGTCAATTTATTGAGTCAATCATCAATCATTATGATCTATTAAAAACTAAAACTGAGTTATCAAGCTTAACGTCACGTGGAAAACAGCTACATTGAGATATTATGAAAGATGTCTGATGAATGATGAACAAGGATTTGGCTGCTGCAAGAGACCAAAGTTATTTGCGTCTCGTGTCTTGGAATCCTTGGATTCTCACCTAGAGTCACTCGCTACCCTCGCTGGCGATGAACCGGTGAAATTATTATTACGCGTCGAGGTGTTGATTAGCCAATTAAACCAATTCATTTGCTCTGCCACAATTATCTTAAATCTGCACCTCTTACATTTAGTGGCGCGGCAAGTCATGACCAATTTGAAGCAATATGCAGTTGTCCTACTCCTAAAGTAGGGCTATTTGTGGTGTCAAACAGACTCCTGCCAAGCCCTCGTCCGTAAGCTGCTAGTAATTAATTACATTCGTGACGAACAATATATTTATTTTAAAACTAGCGACCCGCCCTCGCTTCGTTCCGGATTAAAGTATTATACATATAAGCCTTCCTCTTCAATCACTCTATCTATTAAAAAAAACCGCATCAAAATCCGTTGCGTAGTTTTAAAGATTTAAGCATACATAGGGATATAGGGACAGAAAAAGCGACTTTGTTTTATACTATGTAGTGAAGAGGCATAACATTCAAAGAACCCTAGCAGACGAGGGCTGTACACACGCCAATGTTATGCTATCCTGTACATACAATGACATCCTCATTCAGGAACAATGTAGGTAAAGCCTGATAAGACAATTAGTATATACGGGTATATATAATATACTTACATTAAGCTTACATTTACAAGAATTGAATACACTCAATGACTATTATAACTTATGAGTCTTATAACATGTAATTTGAAAATTTAACTAACGACTAAAATTTTATAATTATAATACCTATTTTAATGATGAAAAGATCTATGGATGACTTGTGATCAAAATCAAAATTTAAATGTTTACTTATTCAGTTAATTGGCCACATAATGGCTCTCTTACACGTCGGTAATATTATGAAGTGAATCTACTAGCGCTTCGGACAAGACTATCGTTGCGGAGAAGAAGCGCCGCGAGAAACTTTAGCAGAAGGTAATTCTTCCAATCATAATGCACAATAATACTTAAAAGTTAGTTACACAACAAGTACGTAATAAAGTGATAATTAATAATTATTGAAACTAGCACAAATTAAATCATTCCAAAATAAAGAGATTATTATTATAGAATGTCTTTATCAAGCACGGGACTATATATGGGAGTCTCGGACCTTTGGAAGGCGTGCATGTAGCCGAAGCCAACACGCAGAGGCCCTATGGACAACTTTAATTTAGTAATGTGGTGGAACATTAACCAGCCATTGTTCCTTACTTCTTACTATAGAAGAATGCTCCCACGGACAACCACCAGTTAGTGTAGGAGGTTAACGAAATGGCAGACAGTGTCTTGCCAACTCAATGGAATGTGCCTCCCAAAAACTCCCAGCCTCTGATCGGCCAATAGAGGCACGCCAGAGGTGAGGGTCAGTTCCTCGTCATCGTACACTCCTGCCGGCCGGTGAAGGCAAGCTTGAGGTGAGGAACAGCACCTTCCCTCGGGAGCGCTCAGGTCCGTGGTGTCGCTACTCACCAGCAGCTCGCCACTAGCTGCCCTGCGGGCTTATATTATTATATTAATCGTAATTGTAACGTGATCAATATCTACTGTAATGAATACCTGCTAACAATGTAATTAATAATCAAATCTAATTAGGTAATTCTATAAATTTATATAACTTCTTGAAGTGTGAATTTTAAAATTTAATGATGAAATGACTATGACTATATTATTACTTTGGATATTTATTAAATATTACGAGTAAATCTAAAGCTACGGGTGCCACCAGCAGCGGCTCAGGGCTCTAACTACCGTTGGTTGGGGCTACAGTGAGAGAAACCTCTTGACAATTCGTGCTGTTTTGAGGAGAACTGTATTCTGTATCGAGCCCTAGGTCTAGCCATATTGCCAGTGCGTTCGCCAAAACCACTACAATAATCACCGATTCAACATTCAACACGGAGCTCACCTCTTGAGAACGTAAGACGAAAATATCTGAGAACTGGCGCCCGTTTGTATTTTGGTCGGACACAAGATCGTATTGAAGAGCAAGTTGGTGATGGATGCAAAAGGTGAACAAACGGAAATTCTACGTCTGAGGAACTCGCCAGGGCGACGGCACGTTCTGCAAATTTTGACCGTACCGTCCCTCAAAATATATTTCCGGTAGTTGTTCATTATCATATTGCACAGAGAAAATTCGTGGTTTCCCCAAATAGGTCACCTAATCGTAGTCAGTTCAAAGATGCTAGAATGTACATCGACCCCTGTCTGGTAAAAGCGCCCGTGCAGCGCCTTACTCTTCCGTACGTTTGTACAACATTCTCCAACACTGCACGTATGCGGAAACGTGTATTCTGTTTAGCAATTAACATAGATAATAAGCTACCATTGACATTATGACATCTACCAGCATTTTAGAATGAAAACGGAATTGTTTAATTAACTTGTCCAAAAACTCAAAGTCCACCTTACCGTATTTCTTAGTTATTGGTTTCCAACGTGATATGATTTTTAACCCTTTCTACAGTACTCGCCACTTTTTCAGGATATAATTCCAGCTCCAAACTACTTAGTAATTTTCCATGAGCCTCGAATGTTTTTACCTGTGCCGCTGGATAAATTTCCAAAAATAACTCCAACAACGAAACAGTGTTAAAAAGCGTTCGAATTTTAAGCCCATTGTCTATGGAATCTGTGACGAAATCTTTTAGAGTAATTTTCATGCGACAGTCAAGTTTAGAACAGTCGTCTTCTAAAATTAAAATCTTAGCGTCTTCGTGCAAATTAAATGGCGACATGGGTTTAATGGGATTTGAAATGGTAGGCTTAATGCTTAAAAACAAAACGCCTCTTAAAAAGTTAATAGCAGCGGGCGTGTATCTTTTCAGCGATAATGTATAATCTAATGTTAGAGTAGATATATACAAGCCTCTAATAATAGAGCGAGCGTCTTGAAATCTGCAAGTCGTTAAAATCTCTGACATGAAAATCAAACATGGCGTGGCCACCAGATGCCCGAAATCAGAAGTGGGAGAAACCAGCCAGAAGAATATTAAGGTGTCAAAATCTGGAATTTGACTAGGGTTCTTTTTGTAATTGTTGTATTTTTCCGTCAATAACTCTGCGAAGTATTTTCGGGCTGAGACTCTGTCGATTAGGGCTGTTTCGTCGAAATACGGAAATAAACTGTTCGTTATTGAGTAGGATTTCCTCATTTCCTCTTCGTCCTTCACATTTGAGAAGAGATCATTGATGTACTGGAGCAAGTTGGCGAATAATTGTGATATTAATTCCTTGTTGTTTTCATAACTCCTTATAAGTTCTTGTAACGCTGATGAATGCTCTAATGGTGTTTTACCTGTTAATAATTCCTGCAAATACGTAAAAATATGATTAATTGTCACCTAAATAAAAGCCATATTTTTTTTATAAAAGTAATTATTTACCTGTAAACTTCCGTAGCCAGTTGTTTGGCCTAAAAACGGTTTTAAGACTGGTATGTCTTCGCCTTCTTCATACATTTTTAGGACTGGTATGTCCACTTCGCCAGCTTCATAAATTTCTAGGATTTTTAATTCTTCATCTTCTGCTAAGTCGTCATCTATTAAGGATTTACCTTCATACTTTTTGTCCTTAAAATATTTATCTTCATTCTCTTCGTCTTTTTTAGCGATGCGAAAAACGAAAAATAATTTATCGATGTGACATATTTTCTCCGAAACTTTCTTCGTCAGTTTCGTTTGAAGTCGTTTCATCTCAAAAACTTTATTTGTTTTCGATTTTGATCCTCTATTCGATTAAGAGTGTTCACTAGATTCTGTTATACGGCCGCCAAATTTTGGTTGGTAATTTGATACTGAAAGCATAACACATGATTTCTTATTTAGATATATATTACTAACTGTTCCTGGGACTGCGTCCACGTTGAAGTTGTTTCTCGCTAATTCCCCAGGAACCATCTAAATTTTCAGAATAATAATATCCTTTCTCGGGACTCAAGATAATCTCTATACCAAATTTCACCAAAATCGGTTCTAAGGTTTACCCGTGAATGCGTAACCAACACACAGGCAGACGGACAGAGTTACTTTCACATTTATAATTCTAGCTGTTTCCCGGAACTGTGTCCGCGTAGAAGTCATTTATCGCTATTCCCTTAGGAACCGTCCAATTTTTCGTGTTACAATGTAATGTGCCCTATGTCCTTCATCACGACTCAAACTATCTCAATAACAAATTTCATCAAAAGCTTAAAAAACAGACACAGAAAGACAGACAAACAGAGTTACTTTCACATTTATAATAGTTATAATATAATATTAGTATAGGTAGAATTATGTGTGGAAAGAAAAACTCATTAGTAGGTACATGGTGGCCGCGGGGTCCTAACTCGGTATCTTACGACCTCGAGCGTCTAAGCCACTAGGCTGCCGTGTCATGACAAATTGTTGTAACTATAGATACATGAGTTAGTGGCAACACGTCTCTATCGTATTTATTTGGTCATACTATACTCCCCGTACAAATATTTGGCCTTGAATAACTTTATATTACAAGAAAAAAATATTACCAACCCATGTAACTTAAAATTATCCCGGTGTTGTCCTGACTATTTACTGTATCATAAATTACCTGAGGTAGGCGTGACAGAATGCTCCCCAAATAGACGCGTCAATTTGCTGCATCTCGTAGTTACATGACTTGTTAATACTTGTACACCCCGCCTGCCGGCGCGCGGCGACCGAACATAGAGTGGTTATCTGCACCCTCCCCCGCGGGGGCCTGTTATTTGACTTACCGCGGGGGCGGCCAAGGATCTTGTTTTTTTGGATAGATGCTTTGCATTGTTTACTTGTTTTGACAAATCACTTCCGTTCCGATTTATTAATTCTAAAGCGATACATCACATTCAAAATATAAAGTTCGTTTACCTGGAACCTGGACATACATATATGGCTGCTGATACTGTACACGCTTGTATTGCAAATAAACTCGAAGGCCAGAAAGAAATTTATATTTACTGATTTTATTTGGCTGATTTCAGGCAGAAAATCAAATCTTCACGCAAAAATATGAATGTGCGAACACTTACCCATTCAGACATGATTCTTTTCGATGATGGTATCTTAAAAAATAATTTCCCTAAAGGCTACAATATTGCTAACTTGAAAATTGTGGAATTCAGACGTGATAATTTCCACATTTATGTTAAGAACTCTTATACACAAGAGTCATTTCTAGAAGTAGATATCACTCGCAAGGAATTAATAACTTCCGCTGAGGCTACGGCAGATTTACTGAATCTTCCACGAGAAAGTAAGCCCCGAGGTGTAAGCAACGTTAAAAGGGAAGATCTCTTGAAGCTTTGCGAGTCAATGCCAATGTCGCGGCGAAATTTTTTTGAGGATTTGTTAATAGATACAAGGGCTATTGATCTCGACACTACGCCTACTGAATTTTAAATTTATAAATATATTTTCTTAATAAATCTTAAAAATTACTTATTTGTTTTAATTTGTGTCATTATAATTAAGGTATTTACAATGCTTTATTCACCCAATTGTTATTTGTTTTAACTTCAAGTGCCTACTATTCTGCAAAAAGTTATAAAAGTAATGGCAAATTATGTGTTTATAATTAGTTACAATATAGAAAATTCTAAAAAAATATTTCCAAAATATCAACAAGATCAGTTAACTATAGTTACAATAGTCTGTCACTACAAGAATTCTTTAGAAATTTTTCCAAAATAATGACAAGATGCGTTAACTATACTTGCAATATTCTGTCATGACAAGAATTATATGAAATTGTTGTTATGACAAACTGCGTTAGCTGAAATTAGTCAAATAATACTATAAATATATTTAAAAAAATATACATGCATATAAAATGACCTATTATTACACTAATTTAGAATAAAACATCATATATATGAGTAACGAGTCTCAAAATAACTTAACAAATACCATTCAAACTTTAATCTTCATTACTGAAAACCATGCTCGTTGGAGTTACATCAATTTGTCATGACACGGCAGTAGGCCACTGATCCCTTCATACACAACTGATACAAAACCGAAGATAATCAAACTATATTAACTAGGGAAGGGGCGCCAGAAGACGAACAAACGGTCGAAGATTTGAAACAACTAAATCGTAACAAACAATGCACGCCTTATACGTACATACCACGCCATGATTTTTCGATTCGTAAACGACAACACTAGGTACACACGCAGCTTACGCCGTGTAAGTACTTGAACGATGTTCAACTGCTAGGCATAGCTGGCTATATAGAACCTTTGTACCTAGCTTAATGTAACCAATTCCCATTCATTGTGAGGACAACGTTATTCTACTCACTATCACAATCACCTTATGTATCTATATATAACTAAATAATATTCAAACGTGCTAATACTGTTAGGCGATGGGCTGGCAACCTGTCACTAATACACTGGTAAAAATCTTGGCCTGATTGTGCAAAATGTGGTTACAGAACTACCAAGAAATCTTTTTAGAGTTGTTGATATTTCTGTAGCTCTGCCTACTCCACTCTGGGTATGAAGGGGTGATATTATGTATGTATTTAAACGTAAACAGAATATATTTTAATAGTTTATAGTTTTTAAATAAGTGCATCGATTGGTTAAGTTGTTTGAGTTGGCGCATGCGCCTACGGCAATCCGTTGCGCGTGGCCGCGGCCCCTTTGTATGCACTGATAGAAAATTTTGCCTTATACTTGAAGTAATCAAATTTACTTGTTCAAGTTTCTGGTTCTATTCTAATAGGTGCATTTCATAAATTTTGTGTCCCAATTTAGGACCTAGTAAATTCAGGCGTTTAAGATTTGGGTATAGTTTCCTACTATGATCACTAGTACTAGAGGAAATTAGTAATTAAGTCGGATGGTAAGTCGTGTTAAATACTTTTATTTTAGGCAGTAATGGCGCCGAAGAAGAAAAAGGGAAGGCTTTATCGACAGAACCTTCTAGAGGACGCTGCCCGCACCTGCGCAGAATCCAAGCTGAATAATATACTAAAATGATTACAATTATGTTAACAATTTAAAAAACTGATTTGGTTAACATGTTTTTTGTTTTTAAAAAATCCTAATAATTGCAACGGTTTTTTTGTATTGTGTTCATTACTATGTGGCATTACAGTCAATTCGGTACCATTTTTTAAATATATTTTTTTATTTAGTAGCATGCTTGCTTGCTTGGAGTCGACTAACTCAAATTTAGAATATTACCTGCATCATGCAAAAAAAGGGAATGGGTGAGAACAGACCGTCCAAACTTGGTGTACCTAGGTGTGCGTTTAAAAGTTGATCTTTTAGTGCCCTATTAAGTTAAGTATGTACATTACTTACCTGGAGAGAAACTATCAGGAAAACCGATGCAACTGGTGAAACTGTTCCGAGATATAGAGCACTAGCATTGGGTGTGGTGAAGTCTTGAAATACGCTCTCGGTGTTGCCTGATAAAATTTAAACAAATCAGTAGAGTAACTGTAACTTTAGCAGCAGGTTTAAGTTTGGAGAAAAATCTGTACATTTAAAAAAGTGACGACAAAACCATATTTTCGAGAGCTGGAAATATGTATTATTGACATGATAATATTGATAAAATAATTTTCTTTGTTAGACCTACTTTGGTTGGAGTACACATAAACTATCGCATCATAAAGCCGTTTTAATGTAAAAAATCATCTTTTTTCCTATTTCATTCCGACCGTACCCTGATAATAAGGTAACAAGGGTTTGAATTATGACCAGAGAGTTGTTAAAACATTGTGTAAGTGAATCTCCGAATACGAATTGGACATAATCAAGTATATTTCTTGAATATAGTTAATATTCAAGAAATCTATTAGATCAGCAACAAATTGTCCAAATTACGTGGATTTACTGATAAATCAGCAGATCTGGCAACACTGCTCTGTGTATTGATTAATGTTATGCAGTTAAATGCAGTCACAGATTTACGTCAGGGATAACAATACTGAAAGTGACTTCCGAATTTACCTGCGTAAACAGGAGTGAAAAAAGTCATGTTTATTTCGTTCCGATGTACGTTAATTTTCGTCTGTATTTTAAAGTTTTTTACCAGGGGGGCGATTTTTGACTTGATATATCACTCAACTGAGTGATAGAAAATATGTCACGATAATTTTTGCATTAACCCATTAAGGCTTCGTCAGTCGGCGCGATAACGCGGCGTTATCCCGTCGCGCCCGCTGTGGCGTTTTCTTAGCGTGTTCGTGGTGCGACGCGTTCTCTCCTAATCTCGAGCCATGTTAAAACTTTATCGTATTTTTTGGTTAAATTCTATAGAACTGAATGTTCTCAGTAAAAGATTTTTTTTTCTATATCCATTGTCACAAATACACTATAAATTTGTAAAGAAGAAAAGTTTGTGTCGTGTTTTAATAATTATGAATGTTGTTTAATTATCTCGCGAACTCGATCCAGCCTGATCTTTTGCGATCTAAATTTTAATAGTTTTATGATCTAAACATATATAGTTCTGTATGGTCTCATCGGTCTCTAACACAATCTATTAACTATTCAAAATCGATTGTAAAAATCCTAATACAAAGTGAATAAATTACAACAACGAAAATTACGTCCAGTAACGCTTAGCGTGGCGTTTTCGCGCCGGCTGTTTGATAACGCCTTTCATGACTATATTGGTAGGTATAGGTAGGTACACACACATCTGTGCCTAAGGAGAGTAAAGTCATGAAATTCACCTTTTTTTACTTTATAGACAATGTTGGATTTAAATGTATTATTTAAAACCAGGCAAGAGCATGTGTGGAGTGCCCCCCCCCCCCTGGAAATATTATTTTTTGTTATTTAACTATCAAACGAAGTAGCGGCTTATACAAGACACCTACTCCAAATTTTATTAATACATATACATCTTGTAATTTTTGGGTAAAGTGCCTGTGACATGCGGACGAACGGACACGACGAAACTGTAAGGTCTCCAGTTGTCCATTTTGGCTACGAAACTCTTAAAAATATGACTGAAAAGAAAACCTTTACATAATATTAACCTTAGTGACACTCAAAACCTACATTTTTTTTTGTGTATGTGCAATTATGGAACTGTTTCGCAAAGAATGATTAAGAGTTAAGTAATTTTATTTTATTATTACACAATTTATTTATATGTCAATCCATGGTAAAACAACAGTTTTACATTAATTTAGACATTCAACTAACAAAATTGGCTAGATTTGTGTCTATCTAGCCAATTTTAACTGAAGAGGATGATGGTCAACCAGCAGGACAGGGGTTAGATTTTTAATCTCACCGACGACGAATGAGTACCTTCAATAGTAGTTTATGCAACTTATGCATAATAGGAGGCCTTAAAATACGAGTGTGGTTTTATGAAACGAGCATCAGCGAGTTTAATAATAGCATTACTAGAGTGTTTTAAGGCCTGATTATGTACCTACAGTTCTTTATCCACACAAATATACACAACAAACAAACAACTTTTCACAATCCTACTTTTATTACGAAACAGCAAAAGACCAACAAACAAGTGACAACCACAACAATAATGGCTGCAATTCGATCCTTCGTCAAGACGAATGTTTTTTTAAAACATAGACATACGAATCAAGTCCCGAACTCATATGTCACTAGATCAAATGTGGTGCGGTTTAAAAAAAAACTGTTTTAATATCTATGGATACTAGAATAGAGACCCTCTTGAGTTTTGACAGCTGTTCCAAATTTACTCATAACCTTATAAAAATCGATACTGTAATTAATAACATTACAGTAAAAATTTTACCTACTACCACAGACAAGAAAGTTGTCATAGTAAAATTGGTTGTAATAATGCTGTTCATTTCCTACGGTTTGCACTAATGATATGTGCGTAGATAAGTCTATTTATGCAACGGTTATGTCTAGGAGCCGTCTACTCTTTTGAATTTGATATCATAACGCCTTTTCGATATCAAATCCAAAAGGAGGCCCACTCGTTAACAAACTTACCGCAAAATCAAATTTAATATAGTCATATTTATCATCAATGAGATTAAAAACTAGAAATCCAGAAACAACTTGAAAAAGGACCCTATGTCCTTCCCCGGGATATAAACTATCTCCATACCCACATTTCATCTAAATCGGTATAGCGGCTTGTCCATGAAAGCGTAACAAACAGAAAGACAGAGTTACTTTCACATTTATAATATTAGTAAAGAATTATAGATAATAACAGTTACAGACACTTTATTTTACAAATAGTTAATCTATTCTCATATTTAATTAAGCACCTAAGTAAATTAAGTGAAATAAAAAGAAAAAGTCTATTTTACAACAATGATACAGTACAAGACATGTTTAACTACTATATATAGGTCACCAAATATAGTTACAAATTACATGCTAAAATCGTAGTCCGCACCCGAAAGATCTATATATATTCAAATTGTTCACAAAGTTTGGCCAATGCCGCGGCTTGCGCGTCATGTAAAAACACCCTTAAGGCCATTGCAGTGACGCGACTGGCGCGGTATTACATTACTTTTAAGAAACAAGTTATAGAGAAAAAAATACATTATAAGTTCCTTTAGCTTGTCCAGTAAATATTATTCGTGGTCAATAACTATAAAAGAATTCGCGCGGCATTACTTCAAGGAGACCGGTGACGATCTTATGACGCGACTAACGCGTCACATTTTGTATGTGGCATGCGGGACGTGTTTCAATATTTGTATGTGGCAATAAACCGGTAAAATTATTATCATAAAAAAAACATAACGTCACGCCTTCATTCCCAGAGTGGGGTAGGCAGCGCTACAGAAATACCAACAACTCTAAAAATACTAGTTGATAATACTGTACCCACATTTTGCACAATAAGCTAAGGATGTACTACAAGCCCTTATAAATAAATAAATAAAATAAAAAGCCTTTTATTTCTTGCGAATAAGTTACAGAGTTTAAAAAATAAAGTATTATTACGCGTCGAGATGTTGATTAGCCAATTAAACCAATTTATTCGCTCTGCCACAACTATCTTAAATCTGCACCTCTAGCATTCAGTGGCATGGCAAGTAATGTCCGATTTGCCTTATGGGATACTACTGTGGGGAAAATGAAGCAATGTGCAGTTGTCCTACCCCTAAAGTAGGGCTATTTGTGGTGTCAAACAGACTCCTGCCAAGCCCTCGTCCGTAAGCTGCCAGTAATTACATTCGTGACGAGCAATATATTTATTTTTAAAAGAGGCATAACATTCAAAGAACCCTAGCAGACGAGGGCTGTACACACGCCAATGTTATGCTATCCTGTACATACAAAGACATCCTCATTCAGGAACAATGTAAGTAAAGCCTGACTAGACGATTAGAATATACGGGTATACATAATATACTTGCATTAAGCTTACATTTACAAGAATTTAATTCACTCAATGACTATTATAACTTATGAGTCTTATAATATGTAATTTGAAAATTTAACTAACGACTAAAATTATATAATTATTAACTATTTTAATGATGAAAAGATCTATGGATGATTTGTGATCAAAATAAAAAATGTAATGTTCTCTCTCTCTCTCTCTCTCTAATCTCTTACACGTCGGAAATATAAAGTGAATCTACTAGCGCTTCGGACAAGATCATCATTGCTGAGAAGAAGCGCCGCAAGGAACTCCAGCATAAGGTCATTTTTTCTATCATAATTGCACAATTATACTTAAAATTACAAGTACTTAATAAAGTAATAAATAATAATAATTAATAAACCTAGCACAAAGTAAATCATTCTGAAATACTTTATCAAACACAGAACTATGGGAGTCTCGGACCTTTGGAAGGCCTACATGGAGCTGAAGTCAACAGGCAGAAGCCCTTTGGACCACTTTAATTTAGTGATGTGGTGGGACACTAACCAGCGATTGTATCTGAGTTCTTACTATAGAAGAATGCTCCCACGGACAACCATCAGTTAGTGTAGGACTATTCAAGAAGCATAGGAACATTAATAATAGGTAACATTAATGAAATGATATGGGTTGGTGAACTCTATGGGTAATTACTTAGGTTAAAATGGCAGACAGTATCTTGCTAACTCAATGGAACGTGCCTCCCAAAAACTCCCAGCCTCTGATCGGCCAATAGAGGCACGCCAGAGATGAGGGTCTGACCATCTTCATCGTTCACTCCTGCCGGCCGGTGAAGGCAAGCTTGAGGTGAGGAACAGCACCTTCCCTCGGGAGCGCTCAGGTCCGTGGTGTCGCTACTCACCAACAGCTCGCCACTAGCTGCCCTGCGGGCTTATATTATTATATTAATCGTAATTGTAATGTGATCAATATCTACTGTAATGAATACCTGCTAACAATGTAATTAATAATCAAATCTAATTAGGTAATTCTATACATTTTAATAACCCCTTGAAGTGTGAATTTTAAAATTGAATGATGAAATGACTATGACTATGACTTACTACTTTAGTTATTACTTTGGATGTTTATTAAATATTACTGTTTAAATTTGTCAAACACCTAAATTTCAAAAGTAAGTACGCCGCTACTAACTATGAGGACTCGTGTGGGTTGCATAAATTAATGAGTCTCGATAGTAGGCGTGACTTGTCAGACATGATGTTTTTATATGACATTTGTAATGGCTTGGTGGATTGTTCCACCCTACTTGAAACAATACTTAGGCTTTATGCACCCTCAACGCTGACAAGGCATGGTAGAGAAATTCTGTTTCAGATTCCACGTACAAATACTAAATATGCTCACTGTTCGGTATGCCGCCGTCTGCCTCGTATCTATAATAAAAAGTTCGCAAACTTAGACATTTTTTATCTTTCCCGCTGTAGTTTTAAAAATAAATTAATGGAATGTCTTCTTTAGTAAATAGTCTGCATCATTTTTTTATCTTAATATTTTTAATATTTTCATTATTTTGATTCTAGTATAGTATATTATTTCCACTTTCTCTCATAAGCATGATAGATAGATAAAAACACGCAAACACTTACTCACACACACACACACACACACACACACACACACACACACACACACACACACACACACACACACACACACACACACACACACACACACACACACACACACACACACACACACACACACACATACACACACACTTACAAGCACAACGCAGAACCATGGGAAGTTAGCCACACTCTTGTTTCTATAATGTAAATGTATGTCCCCTCCTAAATTTCTCCTTGATCAGTTATTATATAAGAAAATCCCGTAATTGGCCTATGTATAAGCTTTCTGTATCATACCTATATTTTATCAATATTGTGCTGTGGGTTTATTGAATAAATAAAAAAACATTACGAGTAAATCTAAAGCTACGGGTGCCGCCGGCAGCGGCGCAGGGCTCTGACTGCCGTTGGTTAGGGCTGCAGTGAGAGAAACCTCTTGACAATTCGTGCTGTTTAGAGGAGGACTGTATTCTGTATCGAGCCCTAGGTCTAGCCATCTTGAGAGAGCGTTCGCCAAAACCAATACAATAATCATCGAGTCAACGTTCAACATGGCGGTCACCTCTTGAGAACGTAAGACGAAAATATCTGAGATTTGACGCCGGTTTGTACTTTGCTTGGACGTCTGAGGAACTCAAACTTTGACCGTACCGTCCCCCAGAATATATTTCAGGTAGTTGTTCATTATCATTATGCACAGAGAAAATTCTTGGTTTCCCCAAATAGGTCACCTAATTGTAGTCAGTTCAAAAATGCTAGAATGCACATCGAGCCCTGCAAGGGCCTGGTAAAAGCGCCCGCGCAGCGCCTTACTCTTCCGTACGTTTGTACAACATTCTCCAACACTGCACGTATGCGGAAAAGTGTATTTTGTTTAGCAATTAACATATATAATAAGCTACCATTGACATTGAGACATCTACAAGCATTCTAGAATAAAAAATAAATATCAAGGAACAACCTCACACAAATTGACCTAGTCCCAAACTAAGTTCTATGCTTGTACTATGGGTACTAGACAACGATAAACATACTTAAATAGAGAAATATATACTTAAATACATAGAAAACATCCAAGACTCAGGAAAATATTCGCGCTCATCACACAAATATCTTACCGGGATTTGAACCCAGGACCGCTGGCTTCAGAGGCAGGTTCACTCCCAACTCGGCCAACGTGTCGTCAGAATGAAAACGAAATTGTTTTATGACCGCGTCCAAAAACTTAAAGTCCACCTTACCGTATTTCTTAGTTATTGGTTTCCAACGTGATATGATTTTTAACCCTTTCTACAGTACTCGCCACTTTTTCAGGATATAATTCCAGCTCCAAACTACTTAGCAATTTTCCGTGAGCCTCGAAATTTTTTACCTGTGCCGCTGGATAAATTTCTAAAAATAACTCCAACAACGAAACAGTGTTAAAAAGCGTTCGAATTTTAAGCCCATTGTCTATGGAATCTGTGACGAAATCTTTTAGAGTAATTTTCATGCGACAGTCAAGTTTAGAACAGTCGTCTTCTAAAATTAAAATCTTAGCGTCTTCGTGCAAATTAAATGGCGACATGGGTTTAATGGGATTTGAAATGGTAGGCTTAATGCTTAAAAACAAAACGCCTCTTAAAAAGTTAATAGCAGCGGGCGTGTATCTTTTCAGCGATAATGTATAATCTAATGTTAGAGTAGATACATACAAGCCTCTAATAATAGAGCGAGCGTCTTGAAATCTGCAAGTCGTTAAAATCTCTGACATGAAAATCAAACATGGCGTGGCCACCAGATGCCCGAAATCAGAAGTGGGAGAAACCAGCCAGAAGAATATTAAGGTGTCAAAATCTGGAATTTGACTAGGGTTCTTTTTGTAATTGTTGTATTTTTCCGTCAATAACTCTGCGAAGTATTTTCGGGATGAGACTCTGTCGATTAGGGCTGTTTCGTCGAAATACGGAAATAAACTGTTCGTTATTGAGTAGGATTTCCTCATTTCCTCTTCGTCCTTCACATTTGAGAAGAGATCATTGATGTACTGGAGCAAGTTGGCGAATAATTGTGATATTAATTCCTTGTTGTTTTCATAACTCCTTATAAGTTCTTGTAACGCTGATGAATGCTCTAATGGTGTTTTACCTGTTAATAATTCCTGCAAATACGTAAAAATATGATTAATTGTCACCTAAATAAAAGCCAAAAAATGTTATAAAAGTAATTATTTACCTGTAAACTTCCGTAGCCGGTTGTTTGGCCTAAAAACGGTTTTAAGACTGGTATGTCTTCGCCTTCTTCATACATTTTTAGGACTGGTATGTCCACTTCGCCAGCTTCATAAATTTCTAGGATTTTTAACTCTTCATCTTCTGCTAAGTCGTCATCTATTAAGGATTTACCTTTATACTTTTTGCCCTTAAAATATTTATCTTTATTCTCTTCGTCTTTTTTAGCGATGCGAAAAACGAAAAATAATTTATCGATGTGACATACTTTCTCCGAAACTTTCTTCGTCAGTTTCGTTTGTAGTCGTTTCATCTCAAAAACTTTATTTGTTTTCGATTTTGATTCTCTATTCGATTAAGAGTGTTCACTAGATTCTGTTACACGGCCGCCAAATGTTGGTTGATAATTTGATACTGAAAGCATAACACATGATTTCTTATTTAGATATATATTACTATCTGTTTCCCGGGACTGCGTCCACGTTGAAGTTGTTTCTTGCTAATTCTCCAGGAACCATCTAAATTTTCAGAATAATAATATCCTTTCTCGGGACTCAAGATAATCTCTATACCAAAATTCACCAAAATCGGTTCTGAGGTTTACCCGTGAATGCGTAAAAAACACACAGGCAGACGGATAGAGTTACTTTCACATTTATAATTCTAGCTGTTTCCCGGAACTGTGTCCGCGTAGAAGTCATTTATCGCTATTCCCTTAGGAACCGTCCAATGTTTCGTGTTACAATATAATGTGCCCTATGTCCTTCATCACGACTCAAACTATCTCAATACCAAATTTAATCAAAAGCTTAACAAACAGACAGACAGAAAGACAGACAGACAAACAGAGTTACTCTCACATTCATAATAGTATATTATATATTAGTATAGGTGGAATTATGTATGGAAAGAAAACTCATTAGTAGGTACATGGTGGCCGGGGGATCCGAACTCGGTACCTTACGACCACCAGCGTCTCTCTAAGCCACTAGGCCACTGATCCCTTCATACACAACTGATAAAAAACCGAAGATAATCAAACTATATTAACTAGGGAAGGGGCGCCAGAAGACGAACAAACGGTCGAAGATTTGAAACAACTAAATCGTAACAGACAATGCACGCCTTATAGGCACATACCACGCCATGATTTTTTTATTCGTAAACGATAACACTAGGTACGCAGCTTACGCCGTGTAAGTACTTGAACGATGTTCAACTGCTAGGCATAGCTGGGTATATGAAACCTTTGTACCTAGCTTAATGTAACCAATTCCCATTCGTAAGGACAACGTTATTCTACTCACTATCATTATCACCTTATGTACCTATGTATAATTCAATAATATTAAAAGGTAGTAATACTGTTAGGCGTTGGGCTTGCAACCTGTCACTAATACACTGGTAAAAATCTTGGCCTGATTGTGCAAAATGTGGTTACAGAACTACCAAGAAATCTTTTTAGAGTTGTTAGTATTTCTGTAGCTCTGCCTACTCCACTCTGGGTATGAAGGCGTGATAATGTGTATGTATTCAAACGTAAACAGTATATAATTTAATAGTTTATAGTTTTTAAATAAGTACATCGATCGGTTAAGTTGTTTGAGTTGGCGCATGCGCCTACGGCAATCCGTTGCGCGCGGCCGCGGCCACTTTGTACCTATGCACTGATATAAATTTTTGCCTTATACTTGAAGTAATCAAATTTACTTGTTCAAGTTTCTGGTTCTATTCTAATAGGTGCATTTCATAAATTTCGTGTCTCAATTTAGGACCTAGTAAATCAGTCGTTTAAGATTTGGGTGGTAACCTATCGCAACCTCGAAAAGTTTTTGACCGAATTTCATTTACCGAAAACATTTCGTTTTTTATCGTTTCTCCGATGGCACGATTCGTCATTTTTTTATTTCACCATTTGACTTTAAGTAAATGGTTCGTTAGTCCAAGCAACTTTTCTCCTTGTAGTCACGTACCCTATGTATTGTTACGTATTTTATTTCAAAGCCCATTTTTCATTACACCAATGCTACAACTAGCCTGTGGATCGTTTTGTATTTTGTTTCTTAACCCATTTTTCACTTCATCAATGTTACATATAGATTTTGCTACGTTACGTCAAATATTCATTTCGGCCAAAAAATCTTGCTTGTAATTAGTTTCAACTATCTACAAAATGCAACGAGCAAGACGAGTCAGGGCAGAACCAACTCAGATAGGTTAGGTTAGAAGGCCAAGGCGGGAGCTTTGCTCCCGCCTTGGCTTTCGAGGTTATTTTTTTTCTGCCCCGAAAAACTTGCTTAAGTATAATTTATCCAGACAATGCAAAGATCGAGCCGTAATATTGGGCAAAGGATACTAAGGTAAAATCAGAAATAGGAAAAAGACAAATAGACAAAGCATTACATTGGACAACTGTTGATACGCCGAAACCAGTAATGAGGTATAGATAATTTGTCAAATCGTTAAAAAACCAAAACAAGTAATGAATAAATAAAACTATTCGAAATGATCATTCGGCCAAACGTAAAAAAACCCAAACCATAATTGACGAAAAGTATTTGTCGAACCAAAATTCGGTCAAACATTTTTCGAAGTTGTGATAGGTGACCGATTTGGGTACCTATAGTTACCTACTATGATCACTAGTACTAGAGGAAATTAGTAATTAAATCGGATGGTAAGTCGTGTTAAATACTTATATTTTAGGCAGTAATGGCGCCGAGGAAGAAAATCCGGCCAAGTGCATGTCGGACCACGCACAGTGAAGGGTTCCGTAGCTGGGATGAACGTTCATGGTTGAAATTCATTTTTTTTTTGTTTTTGTTCAAATCTCAAAAACAACACAGTGTATCGTGTTCAGCACAATTTTGGTTGGAAGTATTTCGTATGTTCTACTACTGTAACTTTTATTACAATGTTCTATTTTACAGTTCAAAAGCTACCCACCCGGACAGAATTTTTACGACTTTAGAAGCTTATATCTCGCTAACTGTTCACTTACGTAAAAAAGTCACTTAAAAACCTCAGTATCATTTTGGAAGTCCTATCTAAAAATAACCCACACGCTGATGTAACTCAAAAAAATTTTTTTCGTCCTCTAGTTACATGTATGGCGTGCCAACCCTACATATTTTTTTTCTTTCAATTTTACTACATCATTGTATAGCGGTTTATAGAATACATCTATCCTCCAAATTTCATTTATATAGTGCCAATAGGCTCTGAGTAAAATGGCTGTGACATACAGACGGACATGAAATTATAAGGGTTCCGTTTTTGCTATTCGGCTCCGGAACCCTAAAAAGGGAAGGCTTTATCGACAGAAGTTTCTAGAGGACGCTGCCCGCACCTGCGCAGAATCCAAGCTGAATATACTAAAATGATTACAATTATGTTAAATATAAAAAACTGATTTGGTTAACATGTATTTTGTTTTTAAAAAATCCTAATAATTGCAACGGTTTTTTTTGTATTGTGTTCTTCTCTATGTGGCATTACAGTCAATTCGGTACCATTTTTTTATTTAGTAGTATGCTTGCTTGCTTGGAGTCGATTAACTCAAATTTAGAATATTAACTGCATCATGCAAAAAAGGGAATGGGTGAGAACAGACCGTCCAAAGTTGGTGTACCTACGTGTGCGTTTAAACGTTGATCTTTTAGTGCCCCTGCCCTATTAAGTTAAGTACATTACTTACCTGGTGAGAAACTATCCGGAAAACCGATGCAACTGGTGAACACTGTTCCGAGATAGAGAGCACTAGCACTGGGTGTGGTGAAGACTTGAAATACGCTCTCGGTGTTGCCTGATGAAATATAAACAAGTCAGTAGAGAAACTGTAACTTTAGCAGCCGGTTTAAGTTTGGAGAAAAATTTGAACATATAAAAAAGTGACGACAAAACCATATTTTCGAGGGCTGGAAATATGTATTATTGACATGATAATATTGATATAATAATTTCTTTGTTAGACCTACTTTGGTTAGAGTACACATAAACTATCGCATCGTACAGCAGTTTTAATGTAAAAAATGATCTTGTTTTCTATTTCACTCCGACCGTACCCTGATAATGAGGTAACAAGGGTTTGAATTATGACCAGAGAGTTGTTAAAACATTGTGTAAGTGAATCTCCGAATACGTATTGGACATAATCAAGTATATTTCTTGAATATAGTTAATATTCAAGAAATCTATTACATCAGCAACAATTTTTCCAAATTACGTGGATTTACTGATAAATCAGCAGATCTGGCAACACTGCGCTGCGTATTGATTATGTTATGCAGTTAAATGCAGTCACAGATTTACGTCAGGTATAACGATACTGAAGGTGACTTCCGAATTTACCTGCGTAAACAGGAGTAACTTGAAAAAAGTCATGTTAATTTCGTTCCCATGTACGTTAATTTTCGCTTGTATTTTGAAGTTATTTCATATCAATAAAAAAACAGGCTCTGATATAATTTAAACTTTGAGGTAAAGTAATATAGGCCCTAATTTCGACTAACAAGAAATCCTGTTCTTAGTTGTACCGTATCGTAAGTCATGTCAGCGTAAACCGAAACGTTAGAGTCGCTTTTCAACGGCAAACCGTCTCGAACGCTTTTACGAGAAACGCTAAAGCGATCGAGACGTTTCTTGCGTTAGCAACTTACACTAAAGCCGCGTCCGCTGCGCCGTGTTTTCGATGTTTTCAAACATGTAACATGTTTTATCTACATCCATATCATAACTTCCCTACAATATGTTCAGAAACGATAAGCAAATGGCCTATATTAAGAACCCAGCATCTTTGGTTGCATCTTAATGTTCACTTTAAAGTGCCGGTAACCCACACTATAATTACATTCAAATTTCGAACATCTTCTTAAAACGAATAAATCCTATTTGGTTGTGTTTATCGAGTTAATCGATATGTAAACGATAATTCGATTGAAACATTCTTGTTCTATACATTTTTTTTTTATTTCGAATATGACAATCGATTTGGAAATCGAAATCGACTCAAGTCTAGATTGTCTATGAATTTAAAAAAGTCAGCTATTCGAACTTTTTTTCTTAGAACGTGAAATAACAAGAAAATAACGCTTAACAAATTTGCTAAAGCATTTTGCTATCTAATATTTGTTGAAAATGAGTAATGACGACAGTGATACGAGTGTGGAAATGTGTGAGACACCGCCTACTGAAATGAGATGCCGCAACGACTGTTTACTATAGCAGTTCTGCAAATTTAAATGAAAGCACTGCTGCTGTACTGTACTGTACTGTACTGTACTGCGGAGAAAGTGCATTTTTCTCATTGCACCATACAAAGTGGAGTAAATAATAATTATTATAAATAAAGATTGATTTTTATTACTTAATAAAAATACAGGCCATATTTGAACATAATTATAGAAAACCTATGATATGCATGTAGATAAAGTTATGTATGTGGCTATACATAACTAGGCATTAAAACACTCGTGTGATCTTATTATGAAACTCGCCTTCGGCTCGTTTCATAAAACCACACTCGTGCTTTAATGCCTCTTATTATGCACCAGCCACATAAACTACTATTCCGTCACGGATGGAAAACATTCCCCACGTTCGTCTGCGGGGGAGGGGGTTATGTTTTTACTTTTTAGTTTTAGTTTTAAGTTTCGTGTTCGAGTACAGAGTTGTCAAATAGGGCATTAAATTATTAATTATAGGAACTCATGACCTTTGAGTACAAATAAATATCCTACAATCCTACAAAAGATGACAAATTGTACTGAGATTACAGCTATCAATTGAAAAGTGAAGTGTTATGACAAACAAAATACATTGTTCACTCTAAAGTCGCATGGACGTGCAGTTGTACCTAAACATGTTTTGTATCATTTTTTGATAACATGTTTTGTTAGTTTTTTGGCGCAGCGGACACGCCTTAAGGGTTCAGGGGAGCGATTTTTAACTTTAGAGTGCTTTAAATCAAAGTTTAGTAGGTAATACAAAATACAGGGTATTTTTTTAATAGGTGCGCAAATTGCTATTGTTAATCAATAACACGTCATGTTGTGTTATTTTTACTCTAGCTTAAAAAATATTAGAGATATAGCCGATTCAATGATTCCACTAACTTAACGATATTCATGGACCCCCTAATGCAGGGGTGCGAGGAGAGGGGAGTGTTGTTAAGTAACTTAATAAATGAAATTTCAAATTTAGAATATCAGTAGGAGAGGTTGTTGTCTGATAAGTTGTACATGATATTTCAAATTTCGAATATCACAGTGTATCGCATACCTACAGCTTGACAACCCATGACATCATATTTCTAGTGTGACATTGTGTCCACACGAGAAAATAAAAGAGAGATAATTTGCAACAAAAAAAAAATTTTTTGGACTTGTTTAATTGTCGTAATATATTATATTAACGATACAAAATCATATGTTATGCACTGATAATTTAATTACCCTGTATATAACCATTATTTTTGCATGAACCCATGAAGGCATCGTCAAACAGCCGGCGCGACGTGTTCTAAGCGCGACGCAAGCGAGGCGCGGCGGCTATACCTACTGCATATTTCATATTAAATTTATTGCATCCATGGTATTTACAGAGGTCTTACATTAACCTCTTGAGGCCCACCATACTACAATCCGGTAGATTTTTGTTGGTAGGAATTTGAATCCACCAGCAAGGAAATAAAGTTCAAATAACTTTGCACTTAAATGACATTTTCAATTTTGAAACGAATAAAAATGAGCTTTACATACATACATACATAACATCCCGTCTTCATTCCCAGAGTGGGGTAGGCAGAGCTACAGAAATACCAACAACTCTAAACGGACTTGTTGGTAATCCTGTAACCACATTTTGCACAACCAGGCTAAGATGTTTACCAGTGTATTAATTAGTGACAGGTTGCAAGCCCATCGCCTAACAGTACTACAAGCCCTAAATCCCTTAGTCGCCTCTTACGACATCCACGGGAAGTCATGGAGTGGCACTATTCTAAGCCGGCAACCACACGGAATGAGCTTTATGGTCCTTGAAATAAGGTTTAAATTAAATTGCCTGGATTATGTACTTTCTATAGGACACCGGGTCTTACGAGGTTGAAATACAGTTCTTAACATGGACCCTATTAGACCCTAACACACAAACTCAATACATTAAGTTTAGACCCGTTTATTTAGATTTTATATAGAATGAAAAATTGTTAAAAAAAATAAACTTCTTTTAATGTTTAGATTGTTTTTTTCGGCATCCCCATTTTATTCACGTAATATTTTAATTCAACGATATTGGCTGAAACATAGTAATTTACGAAATCCAGGTATATATCTTAAACATAGAACTTTTGTATAGTGGTTTTTGTAGGGGTTCCTGACCTTTTAAAACATCATATCTTATGAAAAAATTACACGACAATTGTTTCGCGAATACAGTTATTCCTCTCTCTCATAGCACTTTCCAGAGAGCGTAAGAAACAAAGTTATGCGTGTTCCCTATTGACTTAGTTCGATGGATGGGGATCGTACCTACCTAACCATACCTACATGTAACAATAACATCACAGATATGTAAAAACTCTACCAATTACCATACAAATTTAAAGACAAAAAATTATATCAACGGGCAAGGAGATATCCGACGCAAAGAGCTACCCATAAGGTTGAAATTAACGCTTTCCTATGCATTTGTCGCTTAAGGTTTAAAATCAATTATGAAGAGTAGGTATGTCTTTGAGCGGCAAACAGAATATTACATCATTTAGTTTTCGACGGTCAAACGTATCTGTCCATTTATCGTAATTCAATGTAATTAGTGATATTCAGATAGTGATTATCTTAATGTACTAAAACACCAATAGTTATTACCAATCATTCGGTAGTGTGAACACAATTGGTAAGTCTGTAAATAAAATAACAAAATAACTGTCACCGGGCGTTTTCCAAAACAGTACCTGTAAAGGACAAAATTAACAACGGTAATTTTTCTATCTCGTCACGAAGATTAACTATTTGCTTTAAGAGAAATAGTGGCATCTCAGACAAAACTCCTGTAGCAAGTTCAACTATATTACTAACAGGTAAGGTTTGAATCTGCTATGCTTATTTAATTTGAAATACCGCCAATTGGCTTATGAGGGCAGTATATAGATGTATGTCTAATTTTCGTGACGTAATGGAATAATTAACTAGGGAATAGGTAGGTACGTTTTGTGGAAAACGCCCCACCACGATATACATTAAATATAATTTATTTCTCAATTCTCATGCTTCAAAATCATAAAAGCAATGTATAGGCGAGGACTACAGTGATACTTTTGGCTCTAGGGACTGAACTGCTTTTTTTTATTAGTAGATTGTTTAACAAGGGACTAAAGTATTACTTACTTTAGTCCCTTTAGTTATCATATTTTTGGATGAAGTTCGACTGTCTTTATAGCTTTTAGTCTCGAGTTAAACACTGTATTTTTTACTTCGATCGCGAGATAAAATAGTAGATTGTTTATCAAGGCATACGACACATTAAGTTACCCGAGCAAATCACTACATAGTATAAAACAAAGTCGCTTTTTCTGTCCCTATATCCCTATGTATGCTTAAATCTTTAAAACTACGCAACGGATTTTGATGTGGTTTTTTTTAATAGATAGAGTGATTGAATAGGAAGGTTTATATGTACAATACTTTAATCCGGAGCGAAGCGAGGGGGGTCGCTAGTATAAAATAAATCTTTTATTATAATAGTTGTAACAGACACCTCACTATAATCCGTCAACTCAACCCGTCACTATAATAATGAGATAACAACAAGGTTGTTATCAACATTTCCAAAAGGAAGACTGAGGCCGTGAAGGTTGTATGCCCAGCCTGTCCTCCACCAAAAACTCCATCCAACAACATAAATATCACGGGATAAATAAATAAATGTCACAGGACAATGTCACACAAATTGGCTTAGTCCCAAACTAAACTCTAGGCTTGTACTATGGGTACTAGACGACGATAAACATACTTAGATAGAGAAATAAATACTTAAATACATGGAAAACATCCAATACTCAGGAACAAATGTGCTCATCACACAAATATCTGCCCTTACCGGGATTTGAACCCGGGACTGCTGGCTTCGTACGTAGAGTGACTCCCAACTAGGCCAAAGTGTCGTCTAAACATCGACATCATCAAATGGCATCATGTTTCCGACTGTTTGTGGATTTCCAAGGTGTTTAGGATATTGACGTGTAAATCATTCACTCCTTGAACGGAATGCGTCACTACTTTAGGTGGTATCATTATTTTCCGGTTTGAGAAAAGCGGTTCTTATACACACATATTAATGTCGTCATTAGGTTACCTGTATTTGAGTTGTAGAGTAAAAAAGTTTAGCTGTGTTGTTTTTTCATTTGTCTTTTAATTTAAGTTTAACGCTTGACTTACATATCATAATGACACTATAGCCCGAAGATGTTATGACGACTCCTAATTTTGGAGCTGATACTCTCAAGGCAAAACCGATTTATTCAAACCTTTCAGAACTGGGTCATACACAGATTTAGGTTACCGTCTTTCCTGTGAACACACCGAAAGATATTTTTTTTAAGACACAAGTTTCTGGCTAAGCCCATTCCCGCAAAAACACCGTCAGGACTGCTTTAGACCTATCATATAAAAACATAACTTATATGCACCTCAGCTCTTAACTATTGACCACAGGAGAGACAACTTTTAGAGTGTGTAGGACCCAACTAAGATTGAACTAGATCTCTATTAAAAAGTTTGTGCGATTACGTTCATTCGTTTGAGAGCTAATGCCATAGACAGTTACACACGATAAACTTATAACTCGCTTATGTGTCGCATGTATGTATCTAAACTTTTTATTGCCGAAAACAATTACAAGACATACTCTCGCGGTCAAACAATACGGGTCAGAGTGCGTTTTATATACTAAGTAGCGACCCGTCCTCGCTTCGCTCCGGATTAAAGTATTATACATATAAACCTTCCTCTTGAATCACTCTATCAATTAAAAAAAACCGCATCAAAAAACGTTGCGTAGTTTTAAAGATTTAAGCATACAAAGGGACATAGGGACAGAGAAAGCGACTTTGTTTTATACTATGTAGTGAAGAGGCAAATCCGAAGCCTTGGTTCCTCGCCTGGGGATGCTTTTAGTGAAGTCTGATGTATAAAAGTACTTTAGTCCCTAGGGAGCAAAATATTACTTTATTCCTTAGGGATTAAATGCAGCACTTCACTCCGCTTATACATAGCTATTATGAGTCATTTTTGAGCACGAGGATTGAAAAGTATCTTATATGGCAGCTCCCCATTCGCTATGAGGCTGGTGGTGCTGGTACAGCTGTTCCTGGCTGCGAGCTTAGCGGACGGCTACAGAGTGCTCGTGGTGACGTCGGTGCCGTCGCCGAGCCACAACATCCTGGGCAGGGGCATCGTCACCGCGCTGCTGAAGGCTGGACATAGTGTGGGTAATCATACACATTAAAAATAATACACAGAGAAGTATTTTACGAGGGTTGTTGGGTAGATACATACATAACATCACGCCTTCATTCCCAGAGTGGGGTAGGCAGAGCTACAGAAGTACCAACAACTCTAAAAAGTCTTGTTGATAATTCTGTAACCACATTTTGCACAACCAGGCCAAGAAGTTTACTAGTGTATTAGTGATAGGTTGCAAGCCCATCGCCTAACGATACTACAAGCCCTTATTCCCTTAGTCGCCTCTTACGACATCCATGGGAAGACATGGAGTGGCACTATTCTAACCCGGCAACCACACGGGCTTAGGTTGTTGGGTGATGTGAAATAATCTAGGTCTAACTTGGCGAGACAAGAGCGGTACGTCAATCAGTATGTATAATTTTTTTGGCGCAGAAGAGTACCCGGTACCGGGAGAAGTTGGAAAATGGTAATAAGATGATAAGTTAGGATCCATTGGTCATAGCCAGCATACCTACAAAATATCTTAAAATAAAGCGTTTGAAGGGAAGGCCTTTTGCCTAGCAGTGGGACACTTTTATAGGCCAGGTAAAACAGGATTTGAATTTACATTTAGTAATAAGTTTACGTCACCGACTGCCACAGGCTCTTCTTGTACCACCAATATATAAAAGAGGGGAAAGAAAGAGGTTTATAGGAGCGCCTATAGCTTAATGGGTCTAGTATAACAATGGTCTTATTAGTTGGTGGAACATCCATTTTTTAAGAAAGGAAATCGTTCATTTAGCTCTATAATATGTAATTACGAAACAAACCGTCTAGCTGGAAAATTGATTATTGGGGTACTTACCAATCATTTTATGGAAACATCTTTCAATGTACATACGGGTGTACATTACTCATTACGCGAAATTTTCGTTTCATCGAAAGGCATTAATCGCCGTATGAGCAAATTGTTTTGGTAACCTATCCTAACCAATGTAATTAATGTTTTATGTGTCATAAAAACATCATGCCTTCAGCAGAAAATAGCGTTAGATGAAATGAAATTCGATGAAAAGATGGGTGACTGCATAACTGGTAAATGATAATAAATAAATAAATATCCCCCCTCAACCCTTATTAAATAACGTCAGTTCAGTATCTTAGGTATACAGTATACTAGGGTTGACACTACTTTCGTAATTTCTTTTTTACGGATTATTTTGTAACACGTTGTATACTTGCAACGAAAATAAGTATCGATATTTTTAGCAATTATATTTTCTAGGTATCATGGGCGACTCCATACCCTGAGATTGCGAAGCCAGAGAACAACCTGACTATAGTCGACGTCAGCGCAACCAAAGCCGTCTTCGCAAGTACGTTTTTCCTGTAAAACATACATATATTATATACATAACACCACGCCTTAACTCCCAGACTGGGGTAGGCAGAGCTACAGAAATACCAACAACTCTAAAAAGACTTGTTCATAATTCTGTAATCACATTTTGCACAATCAGACCAAGAAGTTTACTAGTGTATTAGTGACAGGTTGCGAGCCCATCACCTAACAGTGCTACAAGCCGTTATTCCCTTAGTCGCCTCTTACGATATCCACGGGAAGACATGGAGTGGCACTATTCTAACCCGGCAACCACACGAGTCAACACCCTCCTGTGAAAAACTCGTCATAAAATCTCTCTTCATTCTTTGTAATTTTCCACCATAAATACAAAACTATACGGCTTCAAAAACAGCCTAATTACTTTGTAGTTTTTGCAAAGAAAATACAGATATATTGCATTGTTCTGTTTTAGTGTGGTGGTTTAGGCAAAGTTTAAAACTGTACGCAGTTTCAGGGAGGATGTTAAGTGAAACTAAAGTAAGCTCCCAATCAAAAGATTGACCATTCGGACGTGAAACTTTTTTTTGTTAAGGAGAAGGTACACGAGCACTCAGGCCACCTGACGGTAAGTGGAATCTGAGACCCATAGACATTTGAATTCTCAAGACTATAATCCTGCGTTGCTAGTAATTTCCCCGGTTGTCTTATCCCACACCGGAACAACAACGCGAACTTTGTTGCTTGGCGGGTGGTTATTGGATGGGAGCTCATGGTGTCTCTTTGAAAATGCAGAAAATAATCGCTATCTTGAAATTCTCCAGGGCGTCAGATTATTGTACAGGCGTTGTGGTTACCTAAGTATCTCTACCATAATGATGCGCCAATCACAAGATAAAACTTCTGTCAAAAATTAATAATTGGGACAAGTTTTTCTTGGCTTGGCTTGACTGTACTATTTATTGCTTATCAAAACCAACCTAATGAGTAAACACGATGGGTCTACTTAAAGTAAGTCCTGTCGCTTCGGATTCCGTCATCAGACCAGCTCAATGATGCCATTCTATTACATATATTGTATGTCATCAAAGTTACGTAGGTGTACCAAATTTCGGTTCTATCCGTCCCTGGGAAGTGGTTCTACTTAATCTTCCTTGCAAGATTTGACCCGAACATACATACATACAAACATTGCAAGTTAATAAAAAGGTTGTAATTTCTAAAATGTTTTATTAAATCTTACCTATTTAGAACACCGCTCGTTCCATACTGGTTGCAGTTTGTGGGTTGCCAATTTCACTTCTTACAACGCCGAAAAGTTTTTTCCAGCTGTAATCTACATAATATACCATTTCGTTACAGATAAGAACATGTCCAACGTCGAGATTGCAGGCGTTGCCAACATGCTGCCCATCAGCGCATCCATGGTGACCCTGGCCGCAGGCTCCCCGCAGTTGGCCAACGCCTTGGTGACGGAGCAATTTGACGCCGTGGTCACAGAATGGTTCGTGTCGGATTTAGCTGCTGGGTGAGTCAGTTTTTTGAATGGAATAGATAAACGTGCCCTCAGCTAGGGTTGCCACCTTTCTTATCAAGATATATAGTATATGGTGAGTTATAGGGCCAAAAATAAAGTACACACAGCAAAAATGGGTCATACACAGTCTTAAAATGACGGAATTTAAATGTCTCTTGCTGAATTGGTTGCATCGACCTCAATTATTCTCGGTTGGGCCTAGGTTGGCTGGTAAAGATTGCCTTAAGGTACGAGTATCACCTCTATTTACCTTTCACACTAAATCATAAAGATTAAATGAGTAGTAAATTACAAAGTTCCTAGGGTACTATACCATGCATGATTGGTGGGAACAATGGTGGAAGCAGGACCTTACTCCACTAATTCCAATATATCATTTCTCTGATCAGATTTGCAGCAGTTCAGCAAGTTCCTTGGATCATGCTCAGCGGCGTCACTTTCCATCCCTTGCTGGAGTTGTTGATGGACGACATATCCAGCACGACGTTACTGCCCGTGATGCTGAACACAGCGACTATCCCCATGAACTACTGGGAGAGGGTGCTGAACTCCATCTTGGTGGACAGCATGAAGTTTGTAACCTGGTAAGTCTAAAAATATGATACGAAAGGAAGAAAGCAACGTTTGTTTTTAACACAACAAACATTAGTAAGGAATAGTAAAGATAAACAAATATTAAATACATAGGTACATATGTACATACATATTCATTACATAGTATTACATTCATTCCCAGAGTGGGGTAGTCAGAGCTACGAGCTACGAAATAAAAGTATGAAAATAACTATAGGTCGTACACTAAGCGAGCTATCTCAACATTAATAAAACCCCGGTCATTGTTTTTAAACTGTTTGTTTTTACTTTTAATATTAGGGCCGTGCGTTTGTACAGCGAGCGCAAATTCGCTAATGTATTTGGCCCATTAGCCGCCGCACGTGGCTCAGTGCTGCCACCTCTGTCAGCTGTTTATAACAACGTGTCCGTGCTGCTGGTCAACTCGAACCCTGCACTGGCGCCGGCGCAAAGCTTGCCGCCCAACGTCGTCGAGATAGGGGGGTACTTCATCGACGAGGGCGGCGCGTTGCCAGAGGTTAGTTTTGATGAAGAAATACACAGACTTTGTCAAACTTAAATAATTAAATATCACGGGACAATATCACACAAATTTACCTAGCCCCAAACTAAGCTCTAGGCAATATGTCAGAAGAAAAGATGTCAAATATATAATTTTGTTCCCGTAATAAAATATTTAAAACCTATATGTCTTTACATGTATTATTACCACCACAAAGGAAACATTGGTATATACATGTAAATTTGGTCCTTCAATAGAAATATGCCTACGTATTGAGGCTATCGAAGAAAATAATTTCTCATATATTTGGCTTTCGAGCCAAGAGAAGAACATTCTAGCGGATTAATATTATAGTCCAGAAGGAAAGTAAAATAACTTTCCTAAATTTTAAGAAGCACGCAACACGACAAGTCTTTCAAGCGGTATACCAATAACCGGCCAATAGCGGATTGTCTGTCCGTGCCTACCGGATTCAGTGTCGTCGTTACTGCCAAAGGAAGTATTCAACTTATGGTTTTGTTTTATATGTAGAAATAGTTGTGTGTTTGCTATTTTAAACGATGGATTTAAAAGAAATTGTCGCCAATCGAGGATATTTAAAAGGGTCAATTACTCGTATTTATAAATTTTGTACAGATGAAAAATTTAAATCTGCTTCAGCAGAAATGCTTAGGGAAAAGAAGACTAGGCTTTGTGATGCCTTCCTTGATTATGAAAAGTGTAACAAAACGATTTTAACTATAAGCTCCTCAGATCCCGAGGATTATGCTTTGGTTGAGGATTGCTACGATCAGTGTATGGAGGCTATTAACAAGAAATTAAAAAACATGGATGCTGGTGAACCTTCTAAGTCAGCGTCTGCTCCAAGTGAGTTTAAAAAGTTACCTTCTATCAACATAAAGAGTTTTGACGGAAAGAATTTAGTTGACTATTTTCCGTTCATAAACATGTTTAATGCGGTAATTAATTCTGATACAAAGTTAGGTTCATGTGAAAAGTTTTACTATCTCCGTTCTTTTCTGGCGGGGGAAGCTTTGGATTTAGTTAAGCACCTATTGCTTACTGAAACTAACTATAGTGTTGCACTGGACTTGTTGGATAAAAGATATAACAATAAACCAAAAATTATAAACTTTCATATAAATAGCATACTTGATTTGCCAGTTTTGACCAGGTGCACCGCGCAAGGTTTGCGTTCGATGGTATCTAATGTAAACATGCACTTGGCTGCGCTAAAGAATTTAGGTGAAAGTGTTGAACACTGGGGTACTCTTGTGGTGAGTATTTTGATCAAAAAGATTGACGCGTACACTTGCCGAGGCTTTCATCTTGAGCGTGACATGAGGGAGGTTCCTACTTTACACGAATTTCTCGTCTATTTGGAAAAACGGGCGATAGTTTTGGAGGCAACTACTGCGGAGGAGAAGCTGACAAGACCGGTGAAGCCTTCGGTCAGTGGCGCAGTCACCGCTCAGGCGGCGTGTAAGTTTTGCAAAGAGCCTCATAAGTTGTTCCAGTGTGCGAAGTTTAGAATGCTTCAATATAAAGAAAAAGATGATTTTGTTAATAGTAATCGTCTTTGCAAGGTATGCTTGAATGCTCATAATGGTAAATGTTTTTTAAAACTGAAGTGTGCAACATGCCACCAACAGCATAACACGATTATGCACATGCCAGCTAGTAGCGGAGTGTCTAATGTTGGCTCAATTGGCGATTCTAGTCAAAATGTAAGTATTGCTTCAAGTAGTGTAAATAATAGTAGTTTAGTAGAAAAAGCTTCTAACCATATTGCAATGTCACACGCTTTGCAATCCCAAAGCGTTTTGTTACCTACTGCTATGGTAAAATTATTGAATAAAGATGGTACTTATACCTTCGCCAAGGCTCTGTTAGACTCAGGAAGCCAAGTGTCTTTTGTGACCGAGAAAATAATTGATAAAATTGTATGCAAGGTATATAAAACTAATGAATTAGTGTCGGGAGTTTGCGAAGGCACTAACAGTGTATCAAAAAAGGCTGATTTTACTGTTAACTCTTCTGTAAATAATTTTCAATTACAGGTTTCGTGCTGTGTCACAAAAAATATAACCTGCCCTCTCCCCCAGCAAGTATTTGACTTATCAGGTTTTAATATACCCTCTTATGTCAAGCTGGCAGATGAACGCTTTAACCAAACGGATGAAATATCATTATTACTTGGATGCGACATATTCTTCCAGGTGCTCCAGCGTGAATCTTTGCCGCTGACTCCGTCTGGTCCGTTCCTAGTTAACACCTATTTTGGATATATTGCTGCCGGGATGCTGCCAGTTTCTTCTGGCAAGATTTCAGCTTATAATTTTTGCATCGCGGTTGAAGGTAATCCTATCAATTTTAAAGCCGGGGTGCAGTTGCCGCAAATGTTTGGTGATGATGTCGCCACTCCTACTTTGGGCATAGAAAAGACCATTTCTAAGTTTTGGGAATGTGAAAAGGTTCCTGACCTTGTTAAGGAGTCTAGCACTGAACACCAATTAGCTGAACAGGTGTTCCAGGAATCTGTTAAATTAGAAGACAAAAGGTTTACTGTTGGTTTGCCTTTAAAAGTTGAATTAGAAAAGTTGAATTTAGGGAATTCGTTTGACTCTGCGCTCCAAAGGTTTTTCAATTTGGAAAAGCGTTTTCTTAAAGATAGTTCTCTGTATGAAAAGTATAAAAAGTTTATACATGATTATATAGAACAGGGTCACGCGAAATATTATGACATTGCCAGTTATGATTTGCAGTCTGGCATAGTTCATTTCTTACCGCATCATCCCGTGATTAATCCGAATAGCAAAACAACGCCTGTTCGTGCTGTTTTTGACGGTGGTGCAATTACCAAAAGCAATATATCGTTAAATGACGTTCTACTTAACGGTCCTGTTGTTCAAAATGATCTTTTTGACATTTTGGTTCTATTCCGTACCTTCAAGTACGTGCTGTTGTGCGATGTAAAGGCAATGTATCGACAAGTTGTTATTGAAGATAAATACCGCAGCTTGCAAAATATATTATGGCGCGATTCGCCAAACGAGTCCGTAAAATGCGTTCAATTGCAGACGGTTACATATGGTTTGAAAAGCTCTGCTTTCTTAGCTACCAGGTGCTTAGTGGAGCTCGCGCGAAAATATAAAGATAAATATCCCTTAGCTTCATTTGCGTTGCTTCACACGAGTTATGTCGATGATATTCAGTGCGGTTCTAATGAGCTCACTGAGTTTATTGCGATGAAAAGGGAACTAATTGAGCTTATGGAATTAGCCAGTTTCTCTTTGCATAAGTGGTGTTCGAATTACAAGGGTATTTTAAATGATGTACCAATAGAATTGCATCAGCTAGATGAAAAAAGATTTGACAAATCCAATGAATACGTTAAAACTCTTGGTTTGACGTATGACGTAGTGGCCGACACGTTGAACGTTCAGTGTCCTGAAAGTCATGTGCAAGATCGATATACTAAAAGGGAAATGCTATGTTTTATCAGTAAATTCTTTGATCCTTTGGGTCTTTTCGGTCCTATACTAGTACAGGCAAAGATCTTGATGCAACAAGTCTGGTTTGAGAATATAAGATGGGATGATTATTTGCCAGATTCTATCAATACTAAATGGCTTAGTTTTGCTAAAAGTTTAGTTGAGATGCCTTGCATTGCCGTACCTAGGAATATTAACGTGCAAGGAGCAAAATCTATAGAACTCATAGGATTTAGTGATACTTCCAATATGGCACATGGTTGTTGTTTGTATCTAAGATTAATTGATGCGCAAAATAGCGTATCTATCCATTTGCTTTGTTCGAAATCACGTATCAATCCCAAAAATAAAATTCTTACCATTCCAAGGTTGGAATTAAACGGTGCATTGTTATTAGCGATGCTGGCTAAGAAGGTTCACTCCAACTTGTCATTAAAGTATACAGTTAAAACTTATCTCTATACTGATTCATTGTTCGTGCTGTCCTGGCTCGGGACTCAACCTCTAAAGCTAAATATGTATGTAGGAAATAGGGTTGAACAAATTAGGAAATTAACTTCAGAATTTGAATGGCATTATGTCAATACTGTTGATAATCCTGCGGACATCTTGTCTCGAGGTGTCGAGCCCCAAGCGTTAGCAAAATGTGATTTATGGTGGAAGGGGCCACATTGCTTGCAAAGCATTGAATATTTGCATTCGAATGCAAAATGTAACCTCTTAACGAATAACTTACCTGAGATAAAAGCTCAGTCTAAGGCATGTAATTCATGTAGTGAAATAAACACCGTTTATAATTGTATATTAAAATATTCTAGCATTGATAAAATGACTAGAATTATGTCTTACGTATTAAGATTTGTATATAATTGTAAAAAGATAAATTTTGCCAAAAAGCGAAACAATTTATGTCCTGACGAGTTACAAGCTGCACTAAATACAATCATAAAGTTAGATCAGAGCTATCATTTCGAAGAAGATATAAAAAAAATAAACTCAAATGTTACATTAAAGTCTGGTTTGAGTAGTTTAAACCCTTTTATCGATTCTATTGGGTTGCTAAAAGTCGGTGGAAGATTGCACAATGCTGCATTAGCGTTCACTCAAAAGCACCCTATAATTTTACCTAAGGGTTCCCATATAACCAAGCTAATTATTCTAAGGGAACACTTGAGATTAAAGCATGCAGTGCATACATTGGTTCGGGGCAGTTTAAATGAGGCTTACTGGATTATTAATGTCAACAGAGAAATAAAATCTGTTTTGCATAAATGTATTACATGTTTTAAGTTAAAGGCGAAAAGTGCATCTCAGTTAATGGGATCATTGCCTCTTGATCGTGTAAATATGACGCGTCCGTTTCAAATAGTGGGCACAGATTATGCTGGACCTTTTTATGTAAAGCAAACTAGAGTAAGAAATCCAGTTATAACAAAGGCGTATGTGGTAATCTTTATATGTTTTGTAAGCAAAGCTATTCACATTGAGCTAGCCTCTGATATGACGACCGGAACGTTTCTAGGGTGCCTAAAAAGATTTATAGCGCGTAGGAATAAGCCTTCTAAAATATATTGTGATAATGCAGCCTATTACAAAGGTGCCGAAAATGTACTTAAAGAATTGTACGATTTACAAAACTCCAGGCAGCACCATAACTCCGTGATTGATTTTGCTAATTCAGAAAGAATATCTTTCCATTTTATTCCATCATACTCTCCGGTGTTCGGAGGCCTGTGGGAGGCAGGGATAAAGAGTATAAAATACCATATGAAGCGAGTGCTCACCAACACAGTGCTCACTTATGAGAAGCTTTATACAGTATTAGTGCAAATAGAAAGTATCTTAAATTCGAGGCCTTTGACTCCTTTATCGAGAGATCCCGATGACATGGGTTATCTCACACCTGGGCATTTTCTAACAGGTGCTTCTATGTCATCGTATCCCGAATCGGATTTGACAAATGTAAATATAGGTCGATTAAGTTTTTGGAAGCAATGTGTCCAGCTTCAGCAAAGCTTTTGGAAGCAATGGCATAGCCAATATTTAGTGCTATTGCAAAGTAGGCCAAAATGGAAAAACGAGTGTCCTAATTTAAAGGTAGGTGCTCTAGTTTTATTGAAAGATGACTGTGCTTCTCCTTTGAATTGGCCAGTTGGTAGAGTAGTGGATGTTCACCCTGGTCGAGATGGCAATGTTAGGGCTTTAAGTGTAAGAACGGCTAGGGGATTTGTTACAAAAACAAGTGTTTTAAAGGTCTGCCCTTTTCCTATTGAGTAATTTATTATTAGGTTCTATTATGTTCAATTTTGCTTATAAGTAGGTATGTTTTGTTCATTCTGCTGTAGAAAGTTGTTTAGTTTATTTGCGCCCCCAGCATGTTCGAATCAAACAAAAAGGATTTATCTCTGTATGTTAATGTCTTTGCGAGTAAAAAAATAACATTCATCAAGATGTCAGAAGAAAAGATGTCAAATATATAATTTTGTTCCCGTAATAAAATATTTAAAACCTATATGTCTTTACATGTATTATTACCACCACAAAGGAAACATTGGTATATACAATAATGATAAACTTACTTTTATCCCTTAATAGGGCAGAGGCCATATATTTATACCACATTACAATAAGCTGAAATTAAACTTTACTACCTACGTTTTGTGATGCAATTTGCAATTGTATTTTACTCAAATATAACATCATCTATTATTACTCGATTCAATCACTGTATTTAATTTTGGTCTAGATTTTTTACTTATACGGGGCCCTATTAAGGGTTATAGAATAATATATACTTATATACCTACATAGAAAACATCAAAATTACCGGGATTTGAACAAAGTGACTAAGATGGAATAAGAAGGCTCAAGGTCACTCGAAGGGCGATGGAATTCCTAGTGTTTCCTTGCGAGATCAAATCAGGAATGAGGAGATCCGCAGGAAAACCAAAGTCATTGATATAGCTCACCGAATTGCAAACCTTAAATGGCAGTGGGCGGGGCACATTGCTCGTAGCACCTTTGGTCGTTGGAGCGGAAATCTTCAAAGGCAGGCCTTCGCAAGGTGGACCGACGATCTGGTAAAGGTCGCGGGAAACCGCTGGATGACAGCAGCAGAGGACTGATCGTTGTGGAAAACCTTGGGGAAGGCCTTTGTCCAGCAGTAGACGTCTTGCGGCTGATGATGTTGATGCTTTAAATATTCCCCAGGACCTACAACAACTTCTAGATGCGTCTACCCAAGGCTTCATCTACTTCAGCCTGGGTTCTGTAGTCCAGATATCCACTCTCCCTGACTCCCTGAAGGTGGAGCTGATGGAGATGTTCTCCGAGCTCCCATACACGGTGCTGTGGAAGAGTGATCAGGAACTGACGGGGCTCCCGAAGAACGTGTTTCTGCGAAACTGGTTCCCGCAATCTGCGATATTAGGTTGGTGTGACCGAGGCCGTTGCCAAGATGCGTTCGCTAATTAGCGTTTCTATTCGCTTGGTTTAAGGGTTCCGTAGTCAAATTGCAACCCTTATAGTTCCGCCATGTCCGTCCGTCCGTCCGCAGCCCAGCTCAGAGACTCTTAGTGTCGTTGGATTGGTCTTTCAAAAATGAAAGCGCATACTTAAAACGAGTTTAAAAGGAAAATTATTACGACTAAGAAGACATCATTGGTTCTTGAGATACAGGCGATTAAAGTGTTTATACCTACTAAAATCATCTAAGATGGCACCAAATGACTTTAAATAGAAAATTAGATATTACTTGTTGATTTTTATGTTTGTAGTCGGTACTTAACGGCTTCGGAACCCTACACTGAGTAATACAAAAAGTCTCGTGACGTGATCTACTTAGTGACGCGATTGGTTAAAGACAAAACAAACAGGGGCCCTAGCCAAGATGCAGACGTTCCTAGCGTTTTTTCTTTTCTATCGCTCAAAATGTATGGGGTGTCATTCTCCTTCATTTCGATAAACCACGTGGTCGAATGTCATCCCATACATTTTGAGCGGTAGAAAAGAAAAACGTTAGGAGCGTTTGCATCTTGGCTAGGGCCCCAGAAACGCTAGTTAGCGAACTCATCTTGGCTATAGGCTCTGTTGATTGTTGAACGTCCGGAAAAAGTCAGACACGTTAGTTACAGTCACTTGCCGAGGCAAATTACGCAGTATCTTGGTTTTTATTAGTCTTATTGCCTCTGCCTCTTCATAATTATGTTGTTGCAGAATAATCAACCTGTTTTTTTTAGAGTTGTTGGTATTTCTGTAGCTCTGCCTACCCCACTCTGGAAATGAAGGCGTGATGTTATGTATGTATTTAGGTATGTATGTCTTACCTCTGCAGCTCGCGAGTTTTAAATCCATTGCTTCTGCCCTCTGAATCGTCTGAATACTAACATATCCCACTCACGGACTTTACAAGACAATACGGTTTAAGGGTCATCGATTAATTACGTGATGTTCTTAAGCAATTAAAAAAATATATGGTAAGTTTTTAGTACAAAATGTCTTGAAAAAATAGTATAAGTAAGTATTTAATGACGATTAAGGTTACGTGCAGCTTCTAGTTTACGTGATATGCTCACTACACCCCCTTCCCCTCCCTTTAGAGCCTTACCTTAAATATAATAAGTCTTACCTACAATCTGACTAAAGAATGATTTTCACGTCTCGCATCGCATCGGATTGGAACCCATTTTACAATCTTTAAACGATTTTAAATCATGTACACCGTATTTAAAGTCTTTATTTACAATCCGCGCACAGCAGTTTGGCCGAGGGCGTCGTCCGCGACACGCGATCGTAGCCGAAAGTAGATGCTGCGATGCGCGATCGGCTCCGTAATAAATAGACAATCATAATGTACTCAAATAGAGAGCCGATTTGCGCTCGATGTGTTTCTCAAGAGAATAATAGAATGGAATAGAATAACTTTATTTCAAGCAGACTAACATACATAACTATTAAATCAGACAGAAGTCCTCCTTCAAAATGGTCGACAGATCTTTTGTCGGTACTCTCACCACAAAGGGCTTAAAATTAACTTTGTGTCAGGGCTCAAATCACTCGACCCTCGGGTAACTCCTAGGATGAATAATATTCGCAGCTCATCCAAACATCATACTCTTCATCACCCACGGCGGGCTCCTGTCCACGACCGAGGCGGTCCACTACGGCGTGCCGCTGCTGGCGGTGCCGGTGTTCGGGGACCAGCCCATGAACGCTGACAGGGCCGCGGAGGCCGGTTACGCTGTCAAGGTCCCGTTCCACGTGGGCATGGCGAGGGAGGTGCGGGCGGGGCTGCAGGAAATGATCACCAATGACAGGTAGGTACAATAGTACCTACCACAAATATAAGTTACAACGATGTACCTGCGCAGAAAGTATTTTTTTAGAAGGCGCGAAAACGTTTTGGCCATAAGGCAGTACGTTTGCGCGGGTAACACTTCGACGGCTGTTGGTCAAAAATATTCGGCAGCCATTGCAGCGACGCCGTCGACCGCGATTTTATTTAGCGTCGCGTCAGTTGTCATTCGTACACAAGCTGAGACGCACGAGCGCTAAGCTCTAATCGCCATGAGCGAGAAAGCACGAGTTTAACTGTCATTTCATATTCTACCTTATGCGAAACACGACAAGGTTTGTATTGAATTGATTTTTACGTTCGTTTCTCTTCTGCATTAGTGTTTCTGCGTGGACGAAGATTGCCGGCGTAACTTATATTGTGGTCTTACTGTATATCTATTCTCGTGAGGTTGCTGGGTTAGAATAGTGCCACTCCATGTCTTCCTGTGGGTGTCGTACTGTTAGGCGATGGCCTTGCAACCTGTCACTAATAAACTTCTTGGCCTAATTGTGCAAAATGTTACAGAATTATAAAGAAGTATTTTTAGAGTTGTTGGTATTTCTGTAGCTCTGTCTACCTACCTGCTAATGAAGGCGTGATGTTATATATGTATGTAAGTTCTCATTACAAACGCAATCGTATATTGTATAATCGCTAAGAAAAAATGAGATTGCAATAATAAAAATACCGATAAACCGATTGCAAAAGAACGAAACAAGTTTGGACGTTTGTACCTAATGTTTCACACTATTTATCACCATGTGGTATTCGCTATTTGATTTAAGTACATTAGAACCACTCAGTCCTCGTATGTTGACGTAGAGGTCAATTCAATTCAATTTTTGGGAGAATATACACCATCAATGTTTTGATGATTCTGCCAATGTCGAGGTTGGATAGTGCACTGCCATTTGACGTTTTGTCGTGTTCGGTGCGTTGACGGTGTTCGGTGGGATACCAGCAAGAATATAATAAATATAGTTACTTAAATATTTTGCTAAATAAATATTTTGTTAAAGTTTAATATTATTTTTGGACAGGAAGTTATTTAAAATCTTACAATATGGAGTAAATACTAAAGTTAATAGAAACTGAACATTGATTGGACGGCTAATACAATGGGGAAGTAGACTATATAAAGGAACAGATATTTTAGGACAATCCAAAAATAAATGTTCCAATGTTCCTTCGGCCAAACCACATTCACAAATCGAGCTGTCCCTTATTCTCAATTTTGCTAGAAAAACAGGAGAGCAAAAGTGACCTAGACGCAAACGTATAATGGTGGAAGTATTTAATTTTGAGAAGTCCCTGTTTATGAAAAACCATGGTTTAGATGGAAGAGCAGGCTGCAGGTCTCCGTAATGCTTGCCTTTGTTCTGACGGGATAATTGCCATAAATTGTTCCAATTGGCCTCTAGTTGGGGTTTTATGGAAGCCCTTAAATCGCGAGTGAAACATTTAATCCAAGTATTAGATCCAAGTTCAATGGCTTCCTTTGCGCAAAAATCGGCTGTCTCGTTACCCACAATACCGGACGTTGAGGTCAAATTCAGGAAAATCCATGACATTGACAGCAGGCATCACGTGATGCATTCTATTGATGGCCAAATCACTTTGGATTTTGTATGGTTATATTACTAGCATAACTAATGAATTAAATCATTAAAATGAAATAGAACGATAAGAAAAGCGTCATAGACAATTAAAGTCTTTTCCCGCAAACGATTTCCGTGATAGTTAAAATTACTTTTTACCGAGTATCCGAAATATCTGAATCCCTTACACGAAGTTTAACGTCATTCATTACATTACGTCTGTGAAATTGCACTTACATAGGGGTAATTTTAGGAGCAACTAGCTGTTACCCGAGAATTCGTCGCCGTAGATAAATAAAACATAGCCATACTCAGGATCAGGAATAATGTAGCATTCTTCTGGTAAAAGAATCTTCGAAGTCGGTCCATTAGTTTTCAAGTTTATTCATTACAGTAAAACAATAAAAAAAACTTTATAATATTAGAATCAGAATCAGAATAATCTGAAAAAGATGGCGTTTGATGCATCTCCTCGTTTTGAGAGCACTCCCCTGACTGCCACAGCCAGTATCGAAGTCCTTGGTGTCGACATTTCGAGTGATGTCCAGTTCCGCGGTCATTTAGAGGGTAAGGCCAAATTGGCCTCGAAGAAGCTCGGTGTGCTCAACAGATCATCGAGACAGTATTTCACTCCGGCCCATCGCCTGCAGCTGTACAAGGCGCAGGTTCTGCCACATATGGAATACTGCTCTCATCTGTGGGCTGGGGCTCCCCAGTACCAGCTTCTCCCTCTGGACCGCATCCAGCGGAGAGCGACTCGAATTGTCGGCTGCCAGCGTACTTCTGATCGGCTAGACTCTTTGGCGCTGCGTAGAGATGTAGCATCGCTATGCATTCTCTATCGCCTGTATAGCGGGGAGTGCTCCGAGGAGCTGTTCGGATTAATTCGTGCCACATCCTTCCGCCTTCGTCCTACGCGACAGAATTTCCACCACCATCATTTAGATGGTTGGCAGTCCACAACCGTGCGTTTTACTAGGAATTTCCTGCCACGCACAACTAAACTGTGGAATGGTCTGTCGCCTGCGGTATTTCCGGACCATTACAACCTTCAAACCTTCAAGAAAAGAGCGTACTCTCATTTAAAAGGCCGGCAACGTACCTGTAGCTCCTCTGGTGCTGCAGGTGTCTATGGGTGACAATATTCGCTTACCATCAGGCGATCTGTCTGCTCGTTTGCCTCCTATTCCATAAAAAAAAAAAAAAAAAAACTTTATTCAAGTAGGTTTACAAATAATAAACTCTTTTGAAACGTCATAGTAGCGACTTAGCCTAAATTGACTGCAGGTTCAAATCGCGACCGATCAGAGAAGAACCTGTAAGAAATTCTGTCGGATGTCTTTTTTTTTTCGACGTTCGCAACCTTTTGTCGTAAGGACTAAACATTTTATTACAAGCAATTCAGTCCCAAGCATTGTTATCATTAATATAGTCTTTAATACTATAATATGCTTTAGAAATTAGTTTACGCTTAACGTAACTCTTAAATTTATTTACTGATAGTTCAGTAACATTACTTGGGAGCTTATTATAGAACCTAATACAATTACCCATAAAAGAGTTTTTTTATTTTATGGAGCCGCGTGAAGGGCACTGCGAGCTTATATTTATTTCTGGTATTAACATTATGTATGTCACAGTTCTTTCTAAATTTAGCGATGTTTTTATGAACATACATAATGTTTTCATAAATGTATTGACTGTGCATGGTCAATATGTTAATTTCTTTAAACTTATCTCTAAGCGAGTCTCTCTGGCCCATCTTGTAGACAGCACGAATAGCCCTCTTCTGCAGAACAAAGATGCTATTTACATCAGCAGCACTACCCCACAGTAAAATACCATATGACATAATACTATGGAAGTAACTAAAATAAACTAATCGAGCGGTATCTAAGTCTATTAATTGCCGAATCTTATTAACTGCAAAAACTGCTGAACTGAGTCTACCCGCCAATCCAGCAAGATGAGGACCCCATTGGAGCTTGGAGTCTAACGTTATACCAAGAAACACTGTATCATTAACTAGGTCTAGTTTGTCATTTTTAATAGTTACAGTAGTTTGACTATTTTTCACATTAGTAGTCATGAACTTTATACATTTCGTCTTTTTCTCATTCAGTAATAAATTATTAACACTAAACCAATCGACTACTTTTGATATAGCATTGTTTACATCGACATTAAACTGCTGTTGTCGTTTAACTTTGAACACAGTACCTACATCTCATTCTATTACACCAAATTGGAGTAAGACAGCTATGTTGACGGGCATTAATTATTGCTCAAAGACAAGTGAAGTGTCAGGTGGGTCATTCTCCTTTTTTACCGACAATTGCCTGTCATCATTTTACCATGCGTTATCAGTTAGAGTATTGATTATTAATGTTTTAGTGTTTGAATATACGTCCAAACATTTATTCATCTATTAGTACTAAATAATCTTTCACTTTCTCTATCCAGAGTCTTTTTTTTATTAGTTTGTTTTTCATAGAATCGCGTGACAAAGTGGTAATACAAAATTTAGTCTCCTCTGAAAACGGCCACTCTGTCACAGTATATTCTGAAAAACCACCATAAAGAAAAAAACATTATCGCCAGCGAAATAATCATTAATTAGTCCAAATAAAAATTCAAAAATTAAAACCATAATTATCAATAGTTGAAAAACGCAAAATATAGAAAAATGACGATATATTGTCGGTTAAAAAGTAGAACGACCCAGGTACGGTTTATGTACTTATGTTTTTTTTAATGGCAAGGACACACGAGCACACCGGCCACCTGATGGTAAGTGGGATCTGAGACTCAGAGACATTTAAACTCTCAAGATTACAATTTCAAGACTGCAATCCAATAAAGTTTTTAGATACACAAATACGTAGATAAAAAAATCTAATACTTAATTAAAAAAATTCAGTGATATTTTTTTATCTTTCTACATTATTTTGATATTTTAAAATCTATCGCAATGCAAAAATAATTTTCAAATACCATCCATGTCCAATTTTCATAACCATGTTAGTCATGCTTTACTTCATCATTGTGATGTTTCTGAAGCTGAACTGTCATTTTAAACAAAGTTATTAAAAGCAATCATATGTACATTCTTTTAATTTGAACCTCAACACTTTAAAAATAAGTCACTATTAGATTAATTTTATCGGTAGGTACAATACAATACAATACATACTCTTTATTGAACACCAAAAATTAAAAAATTAAAACAGTACACGGAACAGTACATTTAAATCATAGGTATACAACAGGCGGTCTTACCGCTAAATAGCGATGTCTTCCAGACAACCTTGTAAGAGAAATAACTGAGGACACAAATTCATGGCAGGCGGTGTAAACTAATTCGTTTTGGTGTAACTTGTGGCACGTGAACATAACAATGAACAAAATGGCTTTGTGTGACTGATGCCAAGATACTAAAGGCTACAATGATTCCAACTATAGTTAAATTGCAAAAAAATACAAGATGATGCAGACATTATTGATTCTTGGACATTTTTGATGTGTAAATGTTTTAAGATTATTTATCCTTACAGCTACTCCAAAACGGTGAAGCATCTCTCAAAGCTGTTCCACAGTCGGCCAGTGGAGCCTTCTAAGCTCATCGCTCACTACGTGGAACTAGCCATCGAAACTAAGGGTAAAACATTAAACGCTTAACTACCGTCATGGTATAAGGATCTCTTTATCAAACAGGGACAATGGGATTCCCGGACCTTTGGAAGGCGTTGGAGCCGAAGCCAACGCGCTGAGGCCCTCTAGACAACTTTAATTTAGTAAAGTGATGGGACACCAACCGGCGATTATTGTCTGCCATAATTAAGATACTTTATTTTTCAGGATTTTTATAAATTAGATGTAACCTAACCTAGCCTTATTTACACGTTAGATATTGAATAAATTTTTGAAAATGTTATGGTTCCCGCGATTAAAAACTTATGATAACCAATAATTATGTTAACAAATTCACTAAATAATAATAAAATAAATAATAACGTTTATTTATTGCACATAACTTAAATTAGGTACATATAGTAAAATATTGCACAAATGAACAGGGGTTCCCAAACTAGGCTAAGCCTGTATCTTGGGTAACCATTAGAAAATTAAAAAGAAAACAGAGTATAATCTAAAATGAACATTACATTTTGGTAAATGTTTTTGCTACATAACCATCTGTAGTAGTGTCACCAAACAAATTTATGGGAATCTACAGACACCCGATTTAAGCATTATTACGAGTTTTAACCATTGGCTAGGCAGCTCACTTTACGGTGAGCGTAAAGGACACAGTTATATAACTATCATAGCTCAAATGAAATGCATAGCTACATCATAATAACCCCTCTGACCAGACAACAGGCTCTAAGAGGCCTTTCAACGCGCAAACAGAACCATTGGACACAACTTGTAGCTAAAATAATAATTGCTCCATATTTTTCCCAGGCGCGTTCCATCTCCGTTCTTCGTCGTACCACTACTCCTGGTTCCAGCGACGCCGCCTCGACCAGCTCCTCGGCAGCATAGTGTTCTTCTACAGCCTCTACGTGGCTTGCAGAATAGTTGTGAGAGAGCTGAGGAGGTTGTGTAAACGGAAAAAGGATTAAATAATGTTTAAGTATTCGTTTTTTTAAGTTTTTGTAAGTTTTGGTAGGTTCCCAGGTCTTAAAACCGGAATTCCGGACAGACCAGCCAGATGAGCCGGACATTTGGATATTAAAACCCTTAACTTTTTAGTCATAATCAAGTTTAAAAAAAGCAAACCAAGCCAACGCTAATGGTAAATTTGAATACAATGTAAATGAAATGGAATAAAGCCTCTATAGGGGCGGGGGCGCGCGCGATGGTCAATTTAAAAAGCCCAACAAAAGCCGGACTTTCCGGACGCCGTCTAATTTGGCCGGACACGCAACCAAAAAGCCTGACTATCCGGCTTTATCTGGACTCATGGAAAACCTATGTGTGGGAGTGAAATGACAGTATAAAGGCAGGAAGCTTATACAATGACACGAGATTGCACGGCGAACACCGAATTGAAGCCAAGAAAAGTGACCTTGGATGACGTCGATTATGTTTTTTGTCCCTTTCTTTATGATGAAAAGAAAGGGACAAAACATAAGCGACGTTGTTTGTCCCTTTCTTTAGCATGAAAAGAAAGGGACAAAAACATTAGCGACGTCATTCAAGGTCACTTTTCTTGGCTTCAATTCGGTGTTCGCCGTGCAATCTCGTGTCATTGTATAAGCTTCTTGCATAAAATCATTCCTTCTTGATCCTTAAGGCTGGCAATATATGTATTTGCAGTCTTCGATCCCGCGTTTAGCCTAATGGCAGTGACCCTGCCTAAGGGAATACCCGTGTAAGCAAACATCTGCGTAATGAATGAGCGCGAGTATTTGTTCTCGAGTCTTTGTATGTATGTAAAACTCTTTATTGCACATAAACAATCACAAGACATTGCATCAATATACATAATTTACGTATGCGAACTTATCCCATATGAGATCTCTTGCAGTTAACTTTGAAGCAAAATAAGCAAGGCCAATGCAAGAGGATAGCCAAATTAACAAAACAATACAAAAATAAAACAAATAGTAGGTACATACATCCGAGAAGCAGATATGAAGAAATAGTAAATGGCTTTAATAAAATACATACATAGATAATATTGAACATGCATACCTATTTTTTTTATTAGTCTCTCTGGAAAGTGCTATGAAAAAGAGGAATAACTATATACGCGAATACAGACCGCAATTCCTTCGGTAGTTCTTTTCATGGTTTTTGGCTGCCACGACACAGGCCTCGCCTAGTGTGGGGTCAAAGGTAATTTTGATCATGTAATGTACTTTTTGTCAAATATTTTTTTTACTTTACTTTACTTTAATTTTCGTGTATTTTTTTCATAAGATAAAGCTTTCAAAAGTCATAGTTCAGACCCCCCGCAAAAACACTATACTAAATCAACGACAGGAAAGACGTCACAGCTGTTCCATGTTTAAAATGTAAGGACCTTATGCATTTATTTCGTAAATTACTGTTTAAGTTAATATCGTTGTATTAAAATATTACGTTAATAAAATGAGCATGCCGAAAAGACAATCTAAACATTATACAATCTAAACATTATAAGAAGTTTTATACAAAACTTGCTTTTTAGGGTTCCGTAGCCAAATGGCAAAAAACGGAACCCTTATAGATTCGTCATGTCTGTCCGTCTGTCCGTCCGTATGTCACAGCCACTTTTTTCCGTAACTATAAGAGCTATACTGTGGAAACTTGGTAAGTAGATGTATTCGGTGAACCGCATTAAGATTTTCATAGAAAAATAGAAAAAAAACAATAAATTTTTGGGGTTCCCCATACTTAGAACTGAAACTCAAAAATTTTTTTTTCATCAAACTCATACGTGTGGGGTATCTATGGATAGGTATTCAAAAATGATATTGAGGTTTCTATTATAATTTTTTTCTAAACTGAATAGTTTGCGCGAGAGACGCTTCCAAAGTGGAAAAATGTGTGTCCCCCCCCCGTAACTTCTAAAATAAGGGAATGATAAATGTAAAAATAATATATGATGTACATTACCATGCAAACTTCCACCGAAAATTGGTTTGAACGAGATCTAATAATTAGTTTTTTTTTAATACGTTATAAATCGTAAACCGCATTTTACCTTTCATTCAATCAACTCAAATATAATAAAGAATTAAGAAAAACATTTAATTTTATGAACATAAACCTTATGCATAAACCGTGAACCATTATTTTCTAATACGAGTAAGAAATCGGTAATAGTTTCCCAAGTAAACAACAATTCGCTTGGGGCGTGACTTTATCGGTAGCGGGAGCGCGCGCGGGGAGGTTCCCGACTACGCTTACCCGAACGGGCAGCCACGTGAGGGCAGCCGTCATTGACACTCGTGTGCGCGGAGTTATTGTCAAACTGGAATATATATTAGCTTGTTTAGCTATCACAAGCCTATATCGGCTCGCATATAGTACCTAATTATAATGTTTACTTATCAATATCTTATTTAAAAAAAAAAACACTATTATTAAAACATCGATCAAAGTTACAACGAGGTACAAGAACTTTTATATTATGTATTTTTAATATCTACGTTACAAATCCTAAACCGCATTTTACCTTTCATTCAATCAACTCCAATATAATAAAGAATAAAGAAAAACATTTATTTAGATGTATAGTTGTACGGAACCCTACGTGCGCGAGTCCGACTCGCACTTGGCCGGTTTTTTGTATTGCGTTTTATATGCTCTTTTTTACATTTTCTCCTGTATCGTATCAATGAAACTCAATTCTGATTTTCATGCATGTTCTCAATTAGATATACTAATATATAGTAACACATACGTTAACAGCAATTAGAATCCCCAACAACCTTGTTGATTTAGCCATAACTTCTTTACCTTCTTCTTTTTTTTTCTTTTTTCATTCTTTGATGTTTTCTATGTATTTATCAATTAAAGTTTGTGGTACCCATAGTATAAGCCTTAAGTTTATTTTGGGACTATGGTACCAACGAGTATAAGACGACGATGTATTTATTAATTTATTTTTTTGCACAAAATAAATGGTAATATACAATACAAAGGTAAGCGTATCCCTATAAGTGGGAGATGTGTAAGAGCCACAGAGCCGTTTGCCTTCTCTATGCAATGCCATAAAAAGTTCATGTCATTTTTTGGACAAGCTTTTCTTACCTTACTTTTTTTGCTACGTCATTTACTAGGGGATGATTCTCTCAACACAGCGCTGCGTCTTAAAGGTGAAGTATTATCTGGCAAGTTTTAGAAGTCCCGTTGGAGCGTACAAAACACATTTTAGCGCGCGCCTTCTCAATTAGGCATTTTTATACGACACTGAACTCGACTCACCTGCCTGCTGCCTAATTGAGAACGTGAGTGCTAAAATGTGTTTTGTACGCTCCGACGGGACTTCTTAAACTAGCCGGATAAAACTTCACCTTTTAGATCGACGCATCGTTTTGTTGAGAGAATCACCCCCTGCTTATCAACCCCAACCTAATGAGTGCAAATACAGTGGCTCTATGTTAAGTATAGCGGAGATCCTGTCCCCATCTTCCAACACCATCAGACCAGCTCGATGATGCCATATTACTCTATTCTCATCGAACACGTAGGTAAACCAAATTTTAGCTCAATCGGTCCCCGGGAAGTGGTTCAAATCTTCCGTGCTAAAAACAATCGTTTGTCAAAGCGGCATAAATAAGCTACAGTTACACATGTTCTAGAACAACATGCTAAAAAACCTGCTATTAGTTGGCTATATGAGCATGCTTATGAACTGTTTGCATTTGGTAGCAATAAGCATGCTACTTTTATATTATGTATACAGGGCGTCCCACGGCTATGCCACATGGAAGGAAAGTACCTTGAATATTGTAGATGGAACATTTTACTGAAAGAAGACATTATTTTAATTTAAAAAAACAATTTAAACTGCATTAATAGATATTTCAATAATTACATGGTTGAACCGGGAATCGAACCCGTTACACGAGAAAAATAATTACCCTGTAGCTTTATCATATCGATCGAAAGGCTTCATCATAAGGATTATTTTTTGCTAAATAACATTGTGTCAGAAATAAAAGGAAGACCATGAATTATAACATTTGATGTGAAATTTTGTTTAGAAAAATGAAAAGCTGATAGATAGAGAGATAGATAGATTTAGAGCTAGATTTAGCAGTAATTATTTACCTTGTGTAACGAGTTCGAAGTCTTTTTAGATTTGTTGGTATTTCTGTAGCTCTGCCTACCCCACTCTGGGAATTAAGGCGTGATGTTATGTATGTATGTGTATTAAGTAATGTCTTCTTTCAGTAAAATTTTCCATCTACAATATTCAAGGTACTTTCCTTCCATGTAGCATAGCCGTGGGACGCCCTGTATAATAGCCATGTTTGATAAGCAAAAGCACGCCCCCCACCCGCGCTACAGGTAGCATGCACAAAAATTGCACGACCGTCGACTTTTGAGCAAACTCGTAAGAAGCATGCTCATTTTTGTAATGTTTCGACACAAATACTACTAAGTAGCAATTGCTCAACAGTGGCATGCTTTTGTGCTAGAAATGAGCATGTGTAACTATAGCTTTACGTTAACACCGATCAAGGAGTACCGAACATACATACAAATATTGCAAGTTTATAAAAAGCTTGTAAAACAATCGTTTGTCAAGGTGGAATGACTCGGTGGGTCGACCTTTGCGATTACTGCAACCACCTTTGGATCTGCGTCCACCTTTGGTTTCCGAGATCAGATCATCTCTTACACCATTTGCTATTTAACTGTCATCGTGTTAACATTTGTGCACCCAATAACAGACCATAATGATATCAGAGACTGTAATTGACTTGCAAGATATGATCTACTTATCAAAAACATAGTAACTTTTCCTTGGCTTGTACGGCCTGTTGTTTGCCAGGTATTGAGTTTGCCATTGGTATTTCTTACTAAGGATGAGGTGGATGACAGTAGCTGAAGACACAGAAAATGGTGCGCTTTAGTGATACCTTCACTCAGCAGTGGGTGGTTAAAGGTTGATAAAAGAAAAAAAAACTTTTTTATTTATTAACATACAAATAGGTAAATAATTATGTGGAGCTCAGATAAAGCTTGAAGAAATAAACAGTGCATTCTAAATTCTGACTTCTTTAGATTTTAAATTAGCGGAGATGTTGGGAATAGAGCTTGTTAACAAATTCGTCTGCGTTAAGTAAGTTAAAATTACCATAAAAAATATTTATGTTTCATATTAATTAGGTATACATATGTCGAATTAAAACAGACTAGAATCAAGCTTTTTCCCTTTTTTGCTTCACTGCCAAGAGCATCTACAACACATTGACCTCTAGACAAAATACCAAACAACTCAAACACAACAACTTCTAAATTAGGTAGTGCACAAAAGCTTTGCAATACGGACGAACTGGTTGTATATTAAAACAGGTCGTGTAATCGTTTATTGGTACATCAATGACTTATTTTTACCTTGAAACCTTAGTTGCCTTGCGTGCTCGTTGAAATAAGTCGTCTGGTCCGGCAGAAATCAGACGCTCGAGTTTTTCGTAAAAAAAGTTTTTTGACAGTGACGTAAATTTGGGCGGGAAAGGTTCTTTATGGTGTGTAATGTTTAAGAGTGTATTTTTTAATAAGGAAATATAAATAAAATGGCGCGTTTTAATACTTTTTCTTTGTTTTTGTTCATGTTTGTATGTATAAAAGTTGTGTCGCTGGAGGGTTCGGGCTCTGCACCAAATGGAAATTGTAAGTATTTACTTTATATTTTATGCAGATCTCTAAGTATTTATAATAAACAAATTAAAATTATGTATTTAATGCTTTTATCGCTCGTTAACAATTCCTAAGACCGACAGGATAGTGGTGTCTTAGAACATTAGGTCAACAATAAAACCCCTGAGAGTGTAATCTTCTAAATTTTACGGAATTTATGGCTAAATTGTATTTGTAATGTACCGCGAATTTTTTAGTAAAACGTAATCACCAAATTAGTTTCACGATACTAAAATATTTTTATAGGCACAGATTATTTTGCAATCTTATTTTTACATAATCTATTGCGTTGTGGCATAAATAGAAACACATACATAAGTATTATCTACTTAAGATATTTGACAAACTTTAGTTGTCTTACAATAAATATAGGTGGTCTACACAGTACACGCCCCACTTGTGGATTAGGGACTTCACTCACAAACACAATTAAAATTTACCCTTTTGATTCGCAATAATTAATTAGCAAGTTTCCTCTAGGCAAAGGGATTTAATAAAGGCTTTAAACATGTGTTTAACGAAACAGATTATTAATAATAACAACGAAATAAATTAGCAGAAAAGATTCGATTTTCAAAAAATCTTATAGGTGGGTACTTTATGCCACGATCAGAATGATCACAGTTTTTTTTTCAAAAAGTCTGGTTTAATTAAATCTTTGGTGACAACCCCCCCGGCATTGTTTCTCGCGTGTTGCATATTCATATTTCATATTTATTCATTGCTTTAAAGTTTTTAAAAAAATCGCCCCAAAAATGAGGAAGGACCACATGGATCGGGATTCTAGACCATATTTTCTAGTAGGTATACCTACTCTTAAATGTAAAGATTTGGGTGTGTGTCTTATAAACACTGAAAGGGAATAAAAAAATTGCACAATGGCAGCACAGCCATGTTTCAGATTAGATTATTTTAGAGTTGTTTGGACCCGTGTTAACGTTCTACGGGGACAGGATCGAAAGCTAAAGAGAGATGAGATGATGAAACGAGATGATGATTAAAATCTGCCTAATTGTAAATGATTTTAGACGACACGCTAGCCTAATTGGGAGTGACCCTGCCTTCGAAGCTCCCCTAGCTTCGAAGGCAGGGTCACACATCCTGGGTTCAAATCCTGGTAAGGGCACATATTTGTGTGATGAACACGAGTATTCGTACCTGAGTCTTGGATGTTTTCTATGTATTTAAGTAAATATTATTCTCTATATAAGTAAGTTTATCGTTGTCTAGTACCCACAGTACAAGCCTAGAGCTTAGTTTGGGACTAGGTCAATTTGTGTGACATTGTCCTGTGATATTATTATTATTATTATTATTATTTGACCAAAAATTTATTGGCCAAACGGCAGGCTCCCACTTTACGGATATATCATTATTTATTGCATATAATCTCCCGATATATTGGTATCCCCTTCTTTGAGAACTGTGGCCCTAGTCTCGTGGCCAACGTGACACGTGACGTTTTTTTTTGTGAGTACTAATTTGAATCTACCAGCAAAGATTTTATAGAAGTATTATGTTTTCCCTTCACAGCCTTAACGGTGTCATCCGTCGGGCTTTTACCAGCGCCTAATGTGCGGTTATTTTAGAACCAGGTCCCATGCGTGACGATGGTAAAGATCCGATATACCTTCCTGGAACAAGTATCGGGGCGGTTCAATGCGTCTTGTCTAGGGTAGGTACTGATAATATCTTAAACGACCCAACGTATTTTCGTGAAAACTTGCTAAAAACGCATCCAAATCGGTCCTTCTGTTTACGATACACAAATACACACGTTAATCTCATTAAAACATACATACATGACGTGAAGCCGTCATTCCCAGAGTGGGGTAGGCAGAACAACAAAAATACCATAAACTCTAAAAAAAGACTTCTTGGTAATTTTGTAACTACATCTTACACAATTAGGCTAAGATGTTTTCCAGTGTAATAGTGACAGGTTGCAAGCCCATCGCCTAACAGTACTACAAGCTCTTATTCCCTTAGTCACCTCTTACGACATCCACGGGAAGACCATGGTACTAACTCGGTAACCACACGGCGAAACTAATTAAAAATAAATAAATATGTGTAACATAATTTATTTCATTATCTTTAAATGAAAATAGGTAGTTGTGCTGTTACTTCTATCATGTTATCTCAAAGACATAATTTTTGTTATATTATTACTTATTATATAGCATTTTTTTCATATGTAAGGAGAAGTGAGGCGCTCAATGCAGGGGCATAGTAGTTAATACCAATTCCAAAGATACATCTATATCTATACTAATATTATAAATCTGAAAGTAATCCTGTCTATCTGTCTGTCTGTCTGTTACGTTTATAAAATAATCCTCTGAACCGATTTAGATGAAAGCTGGTATTGAGATAGTTTAAGTCCCGGGAAAGAACATAGGGTATTTTTTATCCCGAAAAATTAGACGATTCCTGTGGGAATAGCGATAAAAGAGTTGTACGCGGACGGAGTCGCGGGAAACAGCAAGTCATCTACATACGCGTACCTGCAAGCTCAAAAATATCTTATATCACTCTTATTATTAAGAATGATAAGCATTTAAAAAAACGTGTTGTGAAACGGTTTGTTTTTCCTTGACGATGTATTAGTCGGTGACCTGGTAAAACCTGGCCGGGCAAACTGACGAACTACCCAAACAAGTTTATAATGTTGCTGGTATTTTGGTTTTGTTGTTATTATGTTTTATCACAGTGTTTAATTAGGAAATCGTGAAGGAAAACGAAAGAAAAGGAAGTGTACACCTATAATTAAAAATAAAAACTCATCGATGTGCGTGAAGTCTGTAGGATTGTTTTGAGAGGATCATTCGCTATCGTTAAAAAAAACATTATATATATATCCAGTTCTGATTTGTTTTCTATTTGATTTTAACTGTTATAAATTTCTAAATATCTAATTAAGCTCCTAATTATAGACTATACAAAGTTTCAAGAAAAAATAAGTAAGCGTCCTGATGCAAACATTGAAGCTAACAAAATGCTAGCCAAGGGCATGTTATTGTTACTCAAAAAACACCTACCTAATTATAATGACCTAGAAAAAAGTTATAACTTATTCGCCACTTCCTTCACAGAGTCGTATAAAAAATTAACAATGCATGAAAACATAAATTACATCATCCAATGCAAATTTCATAATTGGTTAAGATATTTAAATAAAATACCAAAAAACTTCTTGCATATACGATTTTATATTTACAAGCGATGGATGTGTCTGACTTAACAAGATTTATATCCTAGTATACCCAAGGCACGCTAAAACCATTAAAAAAAATATGACGTAGGTAACTTTTGGGCGGGAATTAAACAAGTTTATAATCTATAATTTAATTGTCAACCTCGCATATTTTGAATCAGTTATCGGAGTTGGCGCGAAACTGAACACACCGTCACTGTGACATCAGGGGGGTTATCATGAGCTAGCTTTGCAGTTCTGTTTACGCTCAGAGAAAAGGACAGAGCTATATAACCGCCATAGCTCTGTCCTTCACGCTGACCGTAAAATGAACCGCAAAGCTAGCTCATGATAACCCCCCAGGGCGTTTAAGATATAGTTTTTACAACATTGAATTGGCCAGATTTATTTGTCCTAGAGGCAAGTACATACGAAGTCATAAAAATCTATGGTTGTTTAGGAATGTTTTTAGTACGCATTTCAAACGATACTTTAATTGAGTTATTAATCGACAAAGTGTGTCTGGTAGTACTCTTCGCGCAAAAATGACTATAATTATGGTCATTATTAAATAACTTCTAGTTCTTACACGTATTGACAATTTGATTACTGTCATATTAATGATAATGTACTGGACAAGTAACCGACAGTGTAGATTTAACTCAGAAGTTTTCCTTGAAGTTCTTTAGCAAGCAGTTAGTACTGTAAAAAATAGCGAGAACACTTATTCAGTCATTCGGATAGGAAATTTGTAAGAAAAGTACACAAAAAATATTTAAGTCTTTTTAATTGCTCTCCGAATTTTGATAGCATGTTTTTCAACGTATAGTGTGACGCCATTTTTCCGGAGAAACCCACATGCGGGAATTCCCGGTCATGGTTGAAGTACTTCACCAAGTATCTGGTTTGTACAACTTGTTTGTGTGTCAATAAAGTGATTCATTAGAACCAGAATACTGACATTTATGTACAGACCATGTCATACTGGTTATGATTACCTAGTAGATTTACTAAGGGAACAAAGAATGAAAGTGCAAGATGTGGTTGATTAATTGATCAAAGCAATTAATCGCAACCAAGATATTTATAGCTCCTTCCCAGACCTGTAAACGTGGGGTAGCTTATGCCATGCTTTTTCCTTACCTATCTGTAATTGTGACATTTGCATCTGACAGAAACTGACAAAGCATGGCATAAGCTACCCCACGGTTATTCTACGTTTATAAGTAATGGGGATAGGGTGTAATGGATTCTTTCAACCTAATTAAATATTATAATGACATTTCGAGTAAGAGGAAAGTAAACCAATAAAAATAAAAAATAAATAAACTTATTGAATGACATTCAAAAATTCCGAGACTCCTTTTATTCCGGACACTATTTAAAAACGGATTTTAAAAAGCCTGGGCCTCAACACTACTGGGTAAAAACGATATTGCCTTTGACATGTTATCGTTTTGAAACCTCTCTCTCCCTCTCTGTTTGGAAACAAGTCAAAAGCAATAGATATGGTTTTACCATGATGAAATGAGGCCTAGGGTTATTACATAATGGCTGTATAAGTACTATTCTTCCACGGTCTTAACGAGAACGAGGAGAAATGGGTATTTTAAAATACCCATTCCTTCCCGCTGTTGAATTATAGACTATATCCTTACTTTCCAAACAGGGTTTTTTTTTTTAATCCAGGCGGGCTCAGTATTTTTTTTTTTTTAATATTGTCTACTAGCTTCTGCTCTGTCCGCTTAGAATTCGTGAGTTTGCCATCCCACGAGAAAAGTGATTTATTTTAGGATGAAAGTTAGCCTATGCTATTGCAGATCTATATCTTTGTCTAATTTCATTGAGATCCGTTCAGCTGTTCCGACGTAGGTACGTAATTGAGTAACAAAAATCCATCGATCCGAACTTTGGCATTTATAAATAGTAGTAAGATATATCGCATTTATCGATGTCTTTTAGCTTGACACGCTTTGATACGTCACGCGAGTTAACGCAAGATTTACCCAACATGAGGAAAATGAAGCAAGTCACATCTCAAGGGCCAAGCGCTGCAGCATTATTCAATCAAGTATATTGTATAACCATTACCATAGTGGGGGTTGGTCAGGGCTTTTTTGGCCCCTCCCCGTTCCATGTCACAGTTGGTCACATTTGTGAGACACCCTCGTGTGACGTCAAATATTTTGCAATTTTACACCTAGAAGTAATTAAATTAAAACAGCAGTTCCAAAATGAGTTTCATTTCCATTTTCTTTTTAAATACAGGGTATTTTTTTAATAGGTGCACAAATTTTAATATTTGCTTCGCAACATGTGTTATTGTTACTTAATCAAAAACACATGTTGTTATTTTTACTCTAGCTTAAAAAATATTTGAGATAGGGGAGACCGGGTATGGTTGTCACACGGGTTGGTTGTCACAGCAGCCATAACAGAAAACTGAACGAACGAATGAATTCATTGACCGGTGTCGAAAGACCGCGAGCGCTATATCTCCCTCCCCACTTCACCTCAGTCCGCTCCAGAATGCCGTGACGGAGCCACGTGCACTTATTTTTTCCCGCCAGTTAAAGTATTTTTTGGTGCATCTGTGACAAATCTCGTAAGTATAATCAAATTTTGTATATTAATATGATTGTTAGTGTATTGATAATGTTAAATATGTGTTTCATATTTATATTATTACGTTTTTGGGGCAAACATTGATTTGAATTTATTTTTGAAGGTTATTTGCGTAAACGTGATTTGGGGCAGGTTGTCACAGGTCGACGGGGGCTGGTAGTCACATGTGACAACCAACCCCATGCATGTCTGCTGCCTTTATTTTTTCCGCTGCTTGGGGTTTTGTTATATAAATGCATTTTTTTTTTCAGAGCTAGTACAATGCCAAGGCAACACAAAAGAAAGTCGACTCGTGGACTTGTTTTACCAGCAGTAATGCTGCGTGCTGCAAGAGAAGTGAGAATGTATGGGAAATCAATAAGATCTGTAGCAAAGGATTATGGAATCAATTATCGCACCTTAACTAGGTATTGTAAAAAAACTACTACTGAAGAGATAAGCAACGCAGTCGTATCAACACCTACTATGAAAATAGATCTTTTATAGAAGTTTATAGAAGTTAATCGCTGAAAGCGAATTTTTTTTTGTTTTCTCTATATATAATTACGAGTAAGACTGTCAATATTTAGACTGACTAAATTCGATTCGTTAGGTAATTTTAATTACAAAATATGACGTCCATAAGGATTAGTTACTAATTTAGATTATATTTTTGTTACCAGAATTTTGAGCTCATTTATCGCTAAAAGCGAATTATGTTTTTGTTTACTTATTTTAATAAAAATAAGACCTTTGTGATTTTCCTGGGTACAATTAGTTACGTACAACATTTATATCTTCAATAAAAAACTGATTTGATATAAATAGGTTTTATTTATTAATTTTCTCCCTTATTTTTACTATGTGACTACCTACCCCAACACCTGTGACAACCATCCCTGACACGGGGTTAAATGTCACACTTCTCTTTTTTCATAAAAAAACTAATATTTCCTCCGCACGTAGTGTTAGCGAAAAAAAACGTATTTATATATAAACTAGAATAAATACCCTATCCATCTATATATCATTTGCCATTCTTATCTTAGAACAATAGTACTAAAAATGCAAAAGAAAAAAAATGTGACTTCCAACCCCGGTCTCCCCTACTCTAATGCAGGGGTGCGAGGAAGGGGAGTGTTGTTAAGTAAGTTAATAAATTAAATTTAAAATTTAGATTATCAGTAGGAGAGGGGCTTGTTGACTGATAAGCTGTACATGAAATTTCAAATTTCGAATATCAATACAGTGTATCGCATACCTACAGCTTGACAACCCATGCCATCATTTCTAGTGTGACTTTGTGGCCACACGAGAAAGTACAAAAGAGATAATATGCAACAAAAAAAAAAAACTTGTTTTATTGTCGTAATATATTATGTTAACGATACAAAATCATATGTTATTTGTGCACTGATAAAAAAATACCCTGTATAGTCCTCATCCAACATCCGACATACAAAGTGTTTTTCATGCATGGTCCCTTGTTTGCATATTTATTATAGTTTATTTTATTTATTTATTTATTTAATCTTTATTGCACAAAAAAAGAATACACTTAATATGCAAAAGGCGAACTTAATGCCGTAAGGCATTCTCTACCAGTTAACCTTTAGTTTAAATTAAAATAACAAAATCTAATGGGCACAAATGTACGAAAAATCTCCCTAATAGTCCACGCACGTTTTTGCAGGATCCGTATTTAATGGAAATGTTAGATCTATAATTTGTGACACTTGGACTTTTTTTTATTAAGTATACATGTAATATAAAAATATTAATATCCGCGTAAATCTTTTATTTTTTTCCCTCTGGAACTATCAAAACCTTAATAAACAAACGAACAGCAGACGAAGCCAAATTTATTCATTGAGAATACCTTATTATTTATTTTCCACAACAAAATACCAGGATAACATGGGTGTAAACAGGTATACTGTTTAAATTTTATCCGCCAACTGGTCTAAAGTTGCGAAGACCAAAAAAACCGCCGCAGCGTCCGGTTCTGCGACCTTGGGACCGGCCGCGCTCTTCATATAAGAATTCCCACGTAATTCTTGCATGCAATACACGAAATACTTTTTTTATAGTTTGACATCGTATAGAATAACCTCCTGGGCTCGGATTCTACACGGTAATAACGATATCGTCTGTGACGTGTTTCCTTATTGTCAACGTTTTGATAACTCTTATGTCATTTACAATAATGGCGACTGTGACATAAACGATTATAAAACACGTCAAACGCGATATCGTTATAACGCAGTTGAATAGAAGCTTTAACAAGCTTTCTTTCCAGCGAATGCTTCGTAAGCATTTGCGGACCATGACATGACGGTCTTCTGTATCGAAGGAAAAACATTATTGTTTTACGCTTGCCATATTATTGTGAAATGGGTGTGTTATAATATAATATGATTAACCTTTACTGCATTATTAATGGCAAATATTTGAGGCCAAGGTTGTAAGGCGTTAAGACTCTGTCAGATTAGACAATTAGTTGCGAGCATTACTCAGAAATATATTTTCATTGTTTGTTTTAAACTAGTAATTTGTTACGAGTGATAGACAACCGCTAAACGACGTGGGTTGGCTCAAAGACACGGATTAAGTATGGCGCTGTTTAGGGTTCCATGGACGTGGCTTACAAAAAGGTCATCAGCACAGGGCTGGGATTCTACACGGTATTAACGATTTCGTATTTGACGTGTTTCCGTATTGTCTACGTTTTAATAACTCTTATGTCATTTACAATAATGGCGATAGTTACATAAACGATTCTAAAACACGTCAAACACGATATCGTTATAACGCGGCAGAATAGAGGCCCGCCCGGCTCGGTCTAATCAGCGCAAAACAAAATAACAATATGCAATAGAGTCGTCATATGTGTTTGAGTACTATTATCTAAAGAGGTTTTTTTTTTTGCAATTAGCATTTGACTTAGTTTAATTGAATGCTCAAGCTTTGTCACGTGACGTTCCTGCAGCAATTGATAACAGCTAAAATTTGTAAAATGATATCTCGTTATTTTAAATATGGTGAAATTAAAAACGGTTTAGAAGTGGATTAAGAACTATTTTGAGCTTAATATAATCACTTGAAAATTTGAATAAAACATTTTGCTCCGGTTAATGAAGTATAAAATATTGATGGTTGCTTATGTCCAACTCAACCGTCAGAATTAAGAAAAATATTGATGGAAAAAAAACTTAATTTAAACGGTTTCATGTAATTAAAAGTATAATATATTGATATATTATGTAAGTAACTTCTTTTCGAAAAATATAAAACGTCTTAAAATACTACCTATAAATAAAATAACCCTTGCAGTTCACCCGCTTGTGGCATGTCCCAAAAATGCTGGCCGCGTTCCCGCTTTGCTGCGCAAACAACGAGCCCGCTCTAGGATCGCCCGCCGCCAAAATAAGTCTTTAATAACTAAAAGTAACATACATAACTGTGACATACATAATGTTAATACCAGAAATAAACATAAGCTCGCAGTGCCATTCACGCGGCTCCATAAAATAAAAAAACTCTTTTATGGGTAATTGTATTAGGTTCTATAATAAGCTCCCATGTAATGTTACTGAACTATCAGTAAACAAATTTAAGAGTTACGTTAAGCGTAAACTAATTTCTAAAGCATATTATAGTATTAAAGACTATATTAATGATAACAATGCTTGGGACTGAATTGCTTGTAATAAAATGTTTAGTCCTTACGACAAAAGGTTGCGAACATCGAAAAAAAAAGACATCCGACAGAGTTTCTTACAGGTTCTTCTCTGATCGGTCGCGATTTGAACCTGCAGTCAATTTAGGCTAAGTCGCTACTATGACGTTTCAAAAGAGTTTATTATTTGTAAACCTACTTGAATAAAGATTATTCTGATTCTGATTCTGAGTATAATTATGAATATTCTAAATAATGCGATTCTATTACATCCTTTTCCATTTCCGAGTTGTAATTGATAAGTTACCGTTTTATTTATTGCATAAATTTAAGAATAATTATGGGAAATGTACCACAGGATACATGCTACCTTATGTACTTAACCAATAACCAAAAGGTATTTTAAACAAACTGTTAGATGTAAAAAATAGTAAACAGTGTAAAAATGTACTTAAAATCACTCCATATCTAGTTACATGGAACAGGATAGGTAGCGAGCGATGTAGATTGCTTATGTGTATGATACAAATAATGTCAAGCGACTCTCTTCTGACGAATAAGCCACACAGGCTTCTGTAAGTAGAACACAATGTTAGTAAATTAGGATCTGTTCTAAATAAATAAACAAAAAAAAAATATGGTCATCAGTATTAGGGAATGCAAGTAACCGGTTATTAACGGATTTGAGTAAGCAAAAGACGGTTAATAACCAGTTTTAACCGGTTATTTGCAATCCCTAATCAGTATATGCTTTTGTTTATGTGCAGCTAGAGGACGCCTGCGACTTCGTCCGCGTATAATTAGTTTCCCGCTACTCCCCCATTTTAACCCTTAAGGCGGTGATTTTCAATAATTCCCTTCTTAGTGCACCTCTATATCCAAGGAATATTCCCCCCTAATTTCAAGATCGATCGGCCAATCTTCCTTCTTTTATATTATTATGTAGTATATAAATAAACTAATAAAGAAGCTACGAACAAACGCTTGAAACGACGCACTCACACAGACGCACGCCTCTACGAAACCGCTAAGGGGATATGGCGGTGCTGTCAGTCGTGAGTGTCGCGTCGAGACTCTCAATAATCACTTGAATCAAATAATGAGCACATTTTAATACATCGACATGACTTCGACATACGTGCATCTTATCAAAATTAGAGTTATATTGGGACGAATTCAAGTACTCATTTTTATACTTCGACATCTACACATTTAATTTTATCAAAATGATATTGGGACGAAATTATTCAAGTAGAAATTTTTATACCACGTCTTATCCTCAATGAAATTTTTGGGAAGGCAGATTTTTTTTTGTCAATTTTAGATAATGAGAGAAGAAATGGCGTGACCCTAATTAGGGTCATAGCGCTGTCAGGTTAAATAGTAATAAATGGTAATGTTTCAGTACGACTATGCGTGGTGGAGAGTCGCGGGGCATACAAGCGGGCCAGCAAGTTCTGCCCAGTGCTGGACAAGTCGAACTGTGGGGTCGAGTGCGTCGTCGGCAGAGACAGGTATACCATCCTTGCGTACTCTGGGGAGGCCCCCCAGTGGGCCGAGCACGCCGCCACGGGACTTAGTGTCAATGACGTCAAACGGGAACTAGTATCAAATATTATTATGAAATTATTCAAACGACAGCCACCCGGGGATTAACATACATACATAACGTCACGCCTTTATTCCCAGAGTGGGGTAGGCAGAGCAACAAAATACCAACAACTCTAAACTTGTTGATAATTCTGTGACCACATTTTGCATAGTCAGGCTAAGATGTTTACCAGTGTATTAGTGACAGGTTGCAAGCCCATCGCCTAACAGTACTACAAGCCTTTATTCCCTTAGTCGCCTCTTACGACATCCACGGGAAGACATGGAGTGGCACCATTCTAACCCGGCAACCACACGGAATACCCGGGGATTAAGTTGCTTAGTAATAAAAGGGCTCAAATCATACAAAACACACTTTAATTTTAAGCTTTAGTTCTTATACTTACGTTGGCTCCCGACCCAATGTCAAAAAAAATCCTGTGGTAGCGTGCTCGGCCCACTGGACTCGAATTTTCATCCTAAACAAGGGGATCATTTCATAGGTAGTACACATACATTACATATACATTTCAAAATACAGGTACATAATGGGTCATAAGTCATAACCATAATACATACATAATGGCCATAATGTACATAAACCGTAAACTTATCAGGATTTTTTAAAAGTCATTTTATATGGGACCCATTAGCTTAGGTTAGGTATGTTTTGTAACAATCCTGAAAAACTTTTGTTTGCAATAAATTATTATGTATTTTGAACTTTATATATACGTACCCCTTATTAGCCTCCATTACGTTTAGCTAGTAAAATAGTAAATCTTCTGTTTTGCCATCTTGCAATACCTACATCAGAAGCCTTTCATCATCTTGTTCATCAACAAATAAAGCCCCCGTGGGTATAGATTGCAGAGTGTAATGCGGCAGAGACGCTAAGCAATCAATGACTGCAAACCCAAGAGTCTCTCTCCCTGAGTTGTCTGCCACCTTACCAGTCTTGTCACACTAAGGCCCTTCCAGTGGGCCGAGCACACCGCCACGAGACTAATGGCCGTATTAATAAACTCAAGATATGTCAAATTAAACGTCAAACCATAGAAAACTGCCAGTTTTGACGAATCTTGAGACAAGCGTTACAGTCGAGATCAGTTTATTAATACGGTCCTTAGTGTCAAATGACGTCAAACGGGAACTAGTGTCACATATTATTCTGAAACTATTAAAACAACTCCAATCACACAAAACACTCTTTTATTTTAAACCTTAGTTCTTTATACTTACGTTGCAATATGCAATAGACGAATTATAGTCACGACCCTATGTCAAAAATTTACCCGTGGCAGCGTGCTCGGCGCAGTTTCCGCTTACAGTTGGCTTCTAATATGACCCTTTGTATTGTCAATTACAGACTGGACTGTCTTCGCCGAATGAGCAAAGGTGCCGTCGACTTCGGCGTGTTCAGCCCTGAGGACCTCATCGCCACGCAGTGGGCCAACATCAACGTGCTGGTCACCGACGAACTACGGGCCAGGCCGCGTGAGTCTCCTTACATCTATCATCACATCAGTTGTTTCATCATATCAGTAGTTTTACTATTAGTACGTTAAACATCAAAGGACAATGTCACACAAACTGACCTAGTCCCAAACTAAGCTCTAGGCTTGTACTATGGGTAGGTACTAGACAACGATAAACTTACTTATATAGAGAAATATAGGTATATAATTGATACTGTCCAATAGACTTGACGTACACACATGTTAGTGGTGGTTATGGTTATCCATTAACCACCCGCCAAGCAACGGAGTTCGCATTGTTGTGTTCCGGTGTGGGGATAAGACAACCGGTGAAATTACTAGCATAGAGGCATTCCATCTTAGTCCTCAGGGTTGGCAACGCATTTGAGGTCTTAGGATTATAGTCTTGAGAATTCAAATGTCTATGGGTCTCAGATTCCACTTACCATCAGGTGGACTGAGTGCTCGGGTGCCTTCTCCTTAACATAAAAAAAAACATGTTCACTTTGCTGAGATCCCACTTAGCATCAGGTGGCCAGTGTGTCCGTTTGGCGTCTTCATGCCATAAAACACTCCCAGCCTGCGAATGATCACAGACCGACCCACAGAACTACATCGAGATGGAAGGAAAGAGTGTATGTGTGCCGAAACGACGACTAAAAAATCGTCGTTGCTGGCCGCGATGCTCAGTCCGCTCTCGACCGCATTCCGCGTGTGACGTTCGATTAGAAAAATAAAATAGCCCCTAGCTCGATAAAAACGTGTTCAAACACCACCAAAAAAGTTGGAGCTGTAAATAAAGATATTTCCTTTCATCGGGAAGTACGCTTTGCCCTAAAATATCTGTTATTATTTACTTATAAAACAATTTATTTTGTTGCTCAGTATTAATTTCATATAAACAGTTGCGGGCGACTCTGTGTCAAATGCTATATAGTTCTCTGGACTGACCGAACATTGACCGTCCTTACATATTTGACAGTAGACGTTGTTGCCGCTGACGCGATCAGTGAGCTTAACATGCTGCTACGGGAACTGCTGTCAAATACGTTAAACGGGAACTAGTGTTAAATATTATTATTAAATTATTAAGGCCTGTTTCAGTCGCCAAGTAAAGCATATCTGTCAATAAATTTAGAACTTTCCCTTTCTTACACATCTTTATTTAACAGTTTAATTTACTTGGCCCCGTGTGGTTGCCGGGTTAGAATAGTGCCACTCCATGTCTTCCCGTGAATGTCGTAAAAGGCGACCAAGGGAATAAAGGCTTGTAGTATTGTTAGGCGATGGGCTTGCAACCTGTCACTAGTTAATACACTAATAAACATCTCAGCCTATTTGTGCTAAATGTGGTTACAGAATTATTAACATGTCTTCATTTTTTTGGTATTTCTGTAGCTCTGCCTACCCCACTCTGGGAATGAAGGCGTGATGTTGTGTATGTATGTATTTACTTGTCGATTGTGAAACAGGCCCTTAAAATGACTGCCACCCGAGATTTAAGTTGCTTTAAGTCGATTTAAGTTGATTTAAGTTGTTTTTAAGGACTCAGTCACACAAAACACATTTTTATTTTAAACCTTAAGTCTTTATTCTTACGTTGGAATATGGAATAGACGAATTAAAGTCCCGAGCCTATGTCAAAATCTTGTCCCGTGGCAGCGTGTTAGGTCCACTTGCGCCTCAACTAAAGTATTAATGATATTACTTAATTCAATAAAGTGTTTAAAGTTAAATACAGATTTTATTAACGTTAAACGTGAACGTAACGTTTACTTTAAGATAAGTCTGTGGTTCATTCAATAAATACTTAGTAAAATAATAAATAAAATAAACGAAGTATCAACGCAATGGCATCTGCCCACACAGCAAATTTCAACAAAAACCTATTTGCGTAGTGTTTTCAAACCATGAAGACGCACCCACCATTAGATTTGAGTGATTAGTGATCATATTACAAGATTGCGTCAACCTACCATTAAGGAAATTGGATTTTTAGTGGTTTGACATGATACATAAATTAGCCGTATTATAAATACATTTTCTCTCGTGCGTGAGGATGCGACACGATTATAGAGCCAATATAGGCGTACAACATATTGAGAGACAGGGCAGGCATGAGGTGCAGGGAGAGGGCAATAAAAAAATTATTAATTTCGGACACAATTTAAAGTCGTGTTAAAGTGTTATATATAAACCTTCCTCTTGAATCACTGGATAAAAAGTAGCCTATGTTCATCAGGGATAATGTCGGCTTCTAATGGTAAATCATTTTTTCAAATCGGTCCAGTAGTTTCGGAGCCTATTCGAAACAAACAAACAAACAAATCTTCCCTCTTTATAGATAAGTTAGAATTTGTAGTTCTGCCCGCGGCACGCTCGGATACACGTCCAAATTACGCGAGGCACGCGCACCGAGGCGTCTGAGCACGGTCATAAGACCGCCTCTCGACGGCTCACCGCGTGCCGCTCACCCGCTGCTCACGCACAGCGCGTGAGCGCGTAGGAATTTGAGAAAAATTGGTGAGCCGTGCGTGTCTCAACCTGAGGCTGCTCTAATTCATACCCACCTTTTTATATTGTACTAGCGACCCGCCAGCGGCTTCGCCCGCTGCAATTTTTTTAGACGTGCACGCCCCACTCCTGTATTTCAGTGCCCCCTCCACCCCGCCCGCCGCGATGCCCGGCGCACTTTTCAGACTGCATCGCAAACAACGGCCACGGCGCTATGGCGGTTTTGTTTACTGTTTGAATTTTTTAATTCGTAATATCTTTTGAATGGAAAGTCCAATTTAAATAATTTAAAAACTATTTTATAGGTAGTTAAATGGTCTTGACCATAAAATAATTTATTTGGATAAGGATTAATATAAAAACATAAATAGCATGGTTTGAATTTGGTTAGCATTTTCATTAATGTTTAAAATGAAAAAAGTTGTTGTAGTGACATAACTACAATAGTTGGACATATGCTACCGCGGAGTTTTTTGTAGACATTATGATGTTCTTCAATATTGTTGTACATTATTTTGTTCTATCGCTAATAGTTTCGGCAGCGCATTCGACGAAAGACATTTTAAGACTCATTTTTCTACACCTTCGGTTACATTGTTCAAATTTTACCAAGGATCCCTAATTTTTTCAAAATGAAATGTAGCCTATGTCAAATTGGAAGAATGTAGCATTCTATTGGTGAAAGAATTTTTTAAATCGGCCCAGTACTTTTTGAGCCTATTCATTACAAACATACAAAAATAGGTACAAATCTTTCCTCTTTATAATATTAGTGTAGATGTAGATAAGCGACAGCAAAACAACCGGAAAATAAACTGCTTGATAAAAAGCGTCCTGATTACAGGAGAATACGCAAGCAGCATAGTGGCAGTAATCAACAGGAGTCTGCTGCCGGAGCTGGACAGCGCCTCGTCGGTGCATGCCATTCTTCGAGGCAGCACGCTGTGCCACATAGGCATGGGCGCCGACGACCGCCACCCGCTTGGTGACACGCTCACTGAGGTAAGGTGACCCTGGGTTCCAATTTTGTTCCAGTTGTTAAAGACCTAACCTACCGGAGTAAACGTTTTACACAATCCCTAAATAATACAAACGATTATTTAGGGATACGTAACGTCATACACATTTCATTATATAGTTTGCATTCACGTCTAAGATAAGAATGCTGCGCATTGGTCTTAGATTTTGTGACGCAGAACAACGCTTTTACGCGGCAACTCCGTTCAGTTCTACGCGGCACTCGAATATTTAAATGTTTCAGAAGCTCGGGGCATCGGTCAGATTATTCAAGATTTTAAAGAGCGTAAATAAATCAGTACAGGGCCTCTATTCAGATGCGTTAAAACGATATCGTGTTTGACACGTTTAAGAATCGTTTATGTCACAGTCGCCATTATTGTAAATGACATAAGAGTTATCAAAACGTTGACAATACGGAAACAGGTCAAAAACGATATCGTTATAACGCAGTTGAATAGAGGCCCAGGGGCCCTAGCCAAGATGCAAACGCTCCTAACGTTTTTCTTTTCTATCGCTCAAAATGTATGGGATGCCATTCTCGTGCGTTTCGATAAACCACGTGGTCGACTGTCATCGCATACACTGGTGAGCATGGTAGCACGTTTTGTTGGGTTGGCCGTTTCTTTTGTGCCTAAGAACCTTCTCAGAGCGCGGACTTCCAATCTCGAATCAGACACGGTGGGTTCCCTAAGAGCTGATCTCTTAGGGAACCCACCGTGTCGCACCAAAATTCCCCGATTACCCGAGCACTGACGCTGCTTAACTCGCTTCTGTCATCAGCGCCTGAATGCGATTTATTTGCGAGCCGATGGCGAAATGTATGTCGTGAGTGCCTGGTATTGTGTCGGAAAGTTTAGGTTTTTTTTTATTTTTGTATTTTAGCTAACATATTAAGCTTTTTAATTATTATTTTTTACTAAATTGTACAGCGTCTTGGTGTTAACTGTAAGGCTGTAAACTAAATGGTTTGAATAAATAAATAAATAAATATATCTTAAGAGGGAGAATGATACCAATTTACTGTTAAAAATCGGGCAAGAGCATGTCGGGTCATGCTGAGTGTAGGGTTCAGAGGCCGTTAAGTACTACGAACATAAAAACTCATAAGTTACCTATTTTATGAATTCTCCACAACTAACGTAAAATAATCCGAGCACACTCGAGCTGGTCCGCTTATTTGTCTCGGACCAGTTCATAGGAGCTGGGGAGCGCCGTCGCCACCCGCTGTTCGCGGCGCTGGAGGGGTTCAGCACGCGACGCGCTAGGAAGGCGCCCACCCCGAGGGCGTTACAGCTGCTAAACGCGATTCTGCACCAGCCTCGGGATACCGACGTGCTTGCTGGCAATCGGCACTCGCTTTTGTTGAAAATAAAAATCTTCTTAGCCACCTAATTTTATAATCTTTTTAGTAGGTAGTGATTGGTACCACTTCTTTTACTTTGTGTTTTTCTATGTTTTTGTACTTTTTCTGTTTTTTTATCCTGAGTAAGGTTTATTTCTTTTTTCTTTGTGCGTGTTATAATAAGTAACGTTAAAGGTGCCTTGGTTTTTACTGTAAGCCATAATTGTTTAAGGGCTAAAAAATTGTTGATATAATTTACCGTTCTCTTGTTAATCCAGTACCTGACGTCGCTGTTGACTGTGAAGTCCTGTGATGCCTCCATGTCAATAGAAGAGAACCGCATCAAGGCGACGGCTGACTTCTTCAAAGACGCCTGCAGAGCAGGACCCTGGGTCTTGGACACCAAGCGTGATGCCGAACTCAGTAAGTTGCTTTGTTTTATAACCATTGACGTAAACAGGGAAGTGTTATAAGTTTAACGAGTGTATGTGTTCTATCGCAAGCTGAAGATATCGAGGAGGGGTAAGGTAATAGTGTTGCAAAGATTGGGTAACAAACTCCTTATACTTATTTAGAGCGGCGCGGCTGTAGATAAGAACTGATATAGTTCTGTGGTCAAGATAGCCATGATGATCGCGTACCTCCGGTAGGAGATGGCACCTGAAGCAGGAGAAATAGAAGATGTAGAAGAAGAAGAAGAAGAAGATGTGTTCTGTGTGTCTCTCTGTGGCAGTTTAGCTGCAAGGCCCGCGGAAGTCAATTTAGTAACTATAAGATCATTTCGGGTAGTACCATTGTTTAGATTCACTAGCATAGCATTCCATTTTCATCTTCGGGGTTTACCTGTCCATTTATAGCTCACTTACCACCATTATAATTTTTTTATGTCTTTTACATGTTGAGAAAAGTGTATTTTGCCAACGTCAGAGTAGACATCTAGAGCAGAAGCCCTAGCCAAGATGCAAACGCTATTAACGTTTTACCTTTCTATCCAATATTCTATCACTCAAATATGGGATGAAGTTCTCGTGTTTTACGATAAACCACGTACGTGGTCAACTATCACTCGTACATTTTAAACGATTGAAAAGAAAAAACGATACACGTTTGGAGAAAGTTTGTTTTTTTTCGGTTTTTTATACTGTGGGAACACCATTACCCTTATCTTTGAAGCTTTTCAACGACAGGTGAAAGGTGACAAATCGGTAGTTATTTAAAACGAGTTACGATTATCTTAGCTTAGCTTGGCAATAAAAGCGGCCAAGTGCGAGTCGGACTCGCCCATGAAGGGTTCCGTAGCAGCAAGTAACATAATATAAAAGTTCGTTGTAGCTTTGATCAATGTTTTTTGAAAAAAAATATAATAAAAACCTCAATATCATTTTTGAATACCTATCCATAGATACCCCACACGTATGAGTTTGATGAAAAAAAAATTTTTGAGTTTCAGTTCTAAGTATGGGGAACCCCAAAAATTTATTGTTTTTTTTCTATTTTTGTATGAAAATCTTAATGCGGTTCACCGAATACATCTACTTACCAAGTTTCCACAGTATAGCTCTTATAGTTACGGAATAAAGTGGCTGTGACATACGGACGGACAGACGGACAGACATGACGAATCTATAAGGGTTCCGTTTTTTGCCATTTGGCTACGGAACCCTAAAAAGGGTTCAACTGTTAAGTTTCTTGTGGCGCTTCTCAGCTGTGGTCTCGGCTCTTTCTGTACGGCCTACTTAAGTACTGAATAAACATCTTGTTTTTTAAATAATTCCAAGACATATTTAACTACAGAAGCCAAGTATCCCTCACTCTGCGCGGCGTGCGGCGGTTCGTGCTCCAAGGACGACCGTTACTGGGGCCCCGTCCGAGCGCTGAACTGCCTCACGGAGCGCGCCGGCGCCGTCACGTTTGCCGACGCTGACAACGTCGCCAGATTTTTCGGTGTAAGTAGCCAGCAGCACTTGGTACCAGTTGAGTTTGGTGGGGAGACCGAAGCGGTGTTCTTAGTCCAGTAGGTCAACTTTTAATTGCTTGGGGCAGATTTTCCTGCTGGTGAATTCACCTTTGGAGCATTTTTTAGGAACAAAACACGACCGCGTACGCGAACCCGGAAAACTTCGCGTATTTGTGCCGCGATGGCTCCTGGCAGCAGATCGCCGGCAACGCCGAGCCCTGCAAGTGGCTGAACCGACCATGGCCGCTCCTCGTTGCTAAGAAGTAAACTACTATTAGATGTATATCTACACTTATCTCAAATATCCCTTACATTGACAAACTTAAAAAACGGCAAATCCTTGATTTTGTTTTTTTATTTTTTAATGCCGCTCATTCCTAAGAGGTTCATTGCGTGTCGCTCTATACGTGGGCAATATCTGTAACCCTCATGTACACTTCACACCATCTATCGCTGTCTGGTTTTAAACAACAATTGAATTATACAGTAAGGCAGCTGCAGCAGTGAGTCGGCTGGCGTCGAACCTGACGAGTGCTGCAGCGCTGGTGGGCGCGGACTGGCGCGGCGCGCTGGCGGCGCTGCTCGAGGCCAACGACGCGCTGCCGGAGCCGCTGCCGCCGCGCACGCCGCTCGACTACCTCGCGCGCGCCGCCGGCTTCCGCGAGGCCTACAGTCAGACCGGCTGCACACCATCTAGGTAACTAACCAGCGCTGGCTGCTGGAGGCCAACGACGCGCCGCCGGCTCAAAGGGTCAAAAAATCGATCTGTCAGGTCGTCATCTTCGGGACAAAACGGTTTCCGCCGAAAAATCTAGTTCCTAGGTATTTGTCATCAATAGACGACACTATAAAATTGTCTTTTAATAGTGTCGTCTACATACACCAGTGCAGAGCTCGGTCGCCCAGGGTACTTGAAATAATGCGAGCACCTAACAGAATCTTACTCCCCAGACACATAACGATGTGCACGACGTCCGCCCTGGAGCAGAACAAGTGCGAGTGGCTGAGCGAGGCCGGTAACGTGTACGGCGTGGAGCCGCCGCTGCAGTGCGTGTCGCGCGTGCACCGCGCTGCGAGCCTGCGCGCCGTGCGCGACGGCAGCTGCGACGTGGCCGTGGCTGGCGCGGACTGGCTCGTCAGCGCTTTGCGGTGAGTCTCTTGTTTTAGGGATGTTTTTTATGGCTCAAAAAACCGGGCAAGAGCATGTCGGACCATGCTCAGTGTAGGGTTCCGAAGCCGTTAGTAGGACAAATATAAAAAATGACAACTTATAACAAATTTTCTATTCTAAGTGTTTTGGTGCCGCCTCAGACGATTTTAGTAGGTATGAACACTTTAATCGCCTGTATCTCAAGAACCAATGATGTTTACTTAGTCGTGATAGTTTTTCTTTTAAATTTATTATATGCGCTTTCATTAAAGATATTTTTCTTCTTTTTAGTATTTATAGTTTTGGCTGTAGGAGAGAACCTTGACTCTAACAAAAATTAGCGCTTTAAAGCTTAATATTTCATAAACGGAAACCTTAATCGAAAAATGGTTTTAACAAACCCGCAATATGTTTGAAAGACCTATCCAAAAACACCCTACAATATGCGTTAGACGAGAAATTCCCACGTTACGTGTAGGTGAGAGGTACAATACAAAAAAACAAGATTTTATTTTACCACTTTTTTGGCGGGTCTAATATGTATATTCATGCCAAATTACAGCTTTCTAGGACTAAGAGTCTCTGAGCTAGGCTACGGACGGATGGATGGACATGGCGAAACTATAAGGGTTCCTAGTTTGACTACGGAATCCTAATTAGTAGATTGTATTTAAGTCACAGTACTTACCCTCAGCACATTTGCAGAAAATCCTTTCGTACCGCTAATGAAGGGGTCATATCTGACATAAATTACGCTACACTCAGATATATGATGCTCAATTTGTCGAGGTGTGTCCCGCTGTTGGAGTATCAGCTACATTTTGATACATAACTATATAATTCATAACTACATTCTACTACTAAAGGAAAGCGCGAGGTGAAGCACAAATAAGTTTAAATTGTGTGGTAACGATCGAATGAGATCAGATAGAAGATAGAGGCCGTAAAACTAGCCCAACCAAGTCATACTGAATGAATTACATACTTACTTACTCGTACATAACATCACGCCTTCATTCCCAGATTAAGGTAGGCAGAGCTACAAAAATACGGACAACTTTAAAAAGAGCTCAATGAATGAATTAAGTCAGATTAATATAAAAACTGTCAATATCTGTAAGACTAGCTGTAGCCCGCGACTCCGCCCCCGTAGAAAACTCAAACATAGACTATGTTACTCAGTAATAATATAGCATTCTACTGTTTAATTCAGTCCAGTAGTTTATTCGTTACAAACATACGAAAATACATATCGACGCCCCCGAGCAAGAAGTCGGTAATGTGATATTATGGACATTTTATTGTTATGAGAAATTCGGAATCTACGGGTAAGAATACATCATATATATTTTTTTCCGATTTTTTTTAATACAATTGATGAAGATATTAAGAACGACGTGTTTATTGTAGGGAAACTGCAAATTCAAAATGCTACGAGAAAAGTGTCGCTACACATCAATACAAATGTATTTATTATTTTGATATTTGGTAAGATGTGATTACCGGTTTATTGGCGTAAATATTTTTATGAAGTTTTTGGTAAACGATAAAACTGTATTTAATTTAATAAATTTAACACGGCATTAGCTACTAACAAAGTTTTAAAGGGACAGTATTCGTTCGTAAATATTAGTAACAACTATTTGCGTACTATGTAATGCCAAATCAGATCATGTCACGAACCGCTATCCCACAATACCTTCTTTATTTTTGCCGCTTGGCCATCGCAAGGTACGTTTATCTCTGCCTTCGATTAGAAATTAGAAAGAAATAGATACCTAGTCATGCCATATATTCTGGCCCTCGTAGAATGGGCCCTGAAGGGTTGTTTTATTAACATTATAATATGGATTCCTAAAAATAAAACATTTATTCTAAATGACCACCCTTTAGCTTTAGCACACTCCTTCAAACGGTCTAGCCACTCGTTTATGACAGCACGCTCATTTTGATGGGTATAGAAGCCGCTGCCTTCAGAGTCCCAACATTACGGTAAGGCTTAGAACGGGCCTTCTCCTCTAAAATGTCCCACAGGCGGTAGTCCAACCGATTAAGATCCGGACTTCCCGAAGGCCAATCTTCAGCTGCAATACACATACATACATACATAAAGTCACGCCTTTATTCCCAGAGTGGGGTAGGCAGAGCTACAGAATTACCAACAACTCTAAAAAAAACTTGTTGTTAATTCTGTAACCACATTTTGCACAATCAGGCTAAGATGTTTACCAGTGTATTAGTGACAGGTTGCAAGCCCATCGCCTAACAGTACTACAAGCCTTTATTCCCTTAGTCGCCTCTTACGACATCCACGGGAAGACATGGAGTGGCACTATTCTAACCCGGCAACCACACGGAAAAAGCAATAAAGTCCGGTTAAATGCGTTTCCAGCCAACTTCGCGTTGTTTTATCTTTGTATGCTGGGGCCGAGTCTTGTTGAAATAGGCAATGCTTGCCGGCGAATTAATTATCATTTTGTAGCTTAAGTACCTTATCCAAAATATTATTCTCATAGTTTATCGCACGTATTTTTACGCCTCGTTCACAAAATCGAAGCTGTGTTACACTTTAGTAAGACACTCCCACAAAACCATGAAATATGCAGGGTGGTTTCCTCTTTCTACTCTAGGATTTTTTCAAAATCTTCTTGAGAGCAGAGCTATGAGCGTAAACTTTGTCATTTTGGCGGTTGAACTTTTCTGCTGTCCTTAAACAAAAATGCGGCTAAAGGATCATACGACCTTTTTGAGTAATCTATACAGCGTGATTCAACTGCTTATTAGCTATCGATCTAAATATCTGGGTTTGGTGTCAATATTTTTAAAAACCACCGAGATACAGCCTTCATGCTAGCGGCTAAATGAATAATTTTTGGGCTTTTATTACCAAATGGCAGTTACTTAACGCTGAGGGCGATAAAAAATTGATAGCTGCCAATTTTTAAACGTAAAACAAGACCAAAAAGCGGTTTTAATTAAAGTGGTAAAAAATTATACCTTTGCCCTCCCTTGGCTAAAAATACCTATAATTTGTAATTATACAACTTGATATTTAATTCGCTTTGACGTAGTAATATATTGCATTATGCTTTTATACCGCATTTAGAATAAATTCATATTTTGTAAGTCATCACAGCATTTCTCGTTTTTCGTTGAAGAAAAAATGCTTCCGACCAAGGTGACATGTTCTCAAAAGTTGGCGCAGTTAATCCAAATTTAGAAATCGTGTAGCAAGTAAGTACTACTTAATCTGGGTGAAAAAAATACAGCTGCTTTTCGTCTATGCGACCTATATTCTGTTCAATTTTGTATCCATCCCAAAATGCTCAGACTTAATTCGACAGTTTCGATCGATGTAATAAACATCATTTACCTAATGCAATTTGACCAATACAGGCAGCAGCTTCCCCAAATTATTGGACATAAAAATATATTTTGATTGCAATTCATAGCACAAGACCAGTTTTTTTTATTTATTCTTCAATTAACCGCCTCTTTCTCAAGCATAGATCATATCAAATTCACCACATTTAGCTTTTTTAATCTAGAAGGCAATTAAAGTCGCGTGGCCGTTTTCTAATCACGTCTTTTTGCATAGGTTTAACTAGACATACCTTGCTAGAAAGCGGCTATATCATGACTTTTAGTTACGTTTTCTATATAACTGGTTTGTTTTTGAAAAATCTATCCCGTTAACCTGAATTTCTGCGGTAGAAGGCCGCTAAACATATTTTAACCGTCATGTAATTTATTTCATAAAATTCAACGGATCCATATCCACATGTGTGTACTTATTATAGCTAAAAAGAAAAATTGAAGACTTCAGTTATAAAAAGAAATTAAAAACATACCAACTTTATATATAAATATAAAGGAAGCCTCAAATGTAAGTGTATATAAATTACTTGGATATCGCGCACCAGTTTTTAGACACGTATACTTTAAAACGTTTTGGTCATAACTCAAATGATCCTCTTGTATTTAACTGATTTTTAGTTTGAGGACGGCAGTTTCGTTCCACGATAAAAAATGTTTCGTCTGTAAACAAAATATTACGAAATTTTGCATGCCGTTGCCACAACTCCTTCGCTCTCGTTGCTCTTATATGTCGCAGAGCAGCAGTCAGCCGGTGACCGTACTTTGACGATAATCCCCAAGTCTAAGGTCTTGTTTGGTGAAATCTTAATTTCCCTAGCCATGATTTTCTGCTTGCGGAGTGGATTTCTACGAATTCGTTCGGCCACAGCTTTTATTGCCGCTGGTTTCCGTGTCTTACGTGGTTGACCGCTTCTTGACCTGTCATTGACCAAGCCCATTTCTGTATATCGCTTGATGGTACGGTAGATACATTTCTTTGATATATTCGAGGGTTTGACGAGTCCGAAAATGGGCACCTGGGTAGCTTATAACTGTAATACGATTCTCTTTGATATCCCGCTGCATCTTTAAGATAAAAAGTACTGAAGTCCCGAAGTATATTTACGCATAGCCAAGAAACAGAAGCACATCGTACATTCTTTTATTAAATTTAAAACAACCAAATAGTTGGGACAGAATTTGTGACAAGACTAGACTAATTTAAATGACTAAAACTCTACGAAAATGTTGATATAAATAATATAATAATTATAACTGAATAATTTTGTTCTTTACTTTATGCTAGTTTAATTTGTTTGATTATTTTAATAAATAATCTTATTAGATTAATTATTTATGATAGTTTTCTTCTACTCTATGTCATTTTATTATTTCGATGTCATTCAATATTGCACGGTTACTTAAATATATTGTTATTATATTCCTGAGAACAACAAAGCTATAATACAATGCAGTTATTTTGTCTGGTTTTAAATTACTATAAAAACCTTAGCAATAACACGTACAGCCCTTCGAACAGAGAATATCGTTATAAATGTCAATATTATGCAGTAACAAATAAATACTTTTAAAAGATTTACCACAATAACCCAGTAAGTCACTATTGCTGGGATTATAATTTAACTCATCATCTGTAAAAGGCATTTTCTCTCCTTTCTTAATATTGAATGCATATTGTAAAACAATATTGTATAAATTATATTCCTTGAAAAAATAGCTTTCATTTGATATATCAATGCTTTTAGTACTCCAGCCGGTTGCAAAGATATTCAACAAAACCAGTAAATATTTTTTCCTGTAAAATTTACTTTTTGCGATTACCGACTTATTGCTCGGGGGCGTCGATATCTTTCCTCTTTATAAAAGTGTAGACTAAGAGCTAATTATAATCATTTACTAATTACAGAAACTTATCCCTCACACCGATCCTCCACGAAACAACCAACATCATCAACCAAAGCATGACAGTTGTCGCTTACGTCAGAGAAGACTCTTCAATAACCAAAATGGCTGACTTAAAGGGGAAGCGCGCCGCTTTCCCGCGCTTTGATGGCTTCGCGTGGCACTCCGTTCTACGCTACCTCGCTAGAACTGAACAAAGCACATGTAAAGACGTCATTAATGGATTCTTCGGGTCAGTCTGCGCTCCTGGTTTGGAAAAGACTAATGCCAGCGCGGATGTAATCAAGAAATGGACGAAAAATTGCTATGTTGAGGGTGGGGAGGTTCAGGACGGAGAGTATCAGGCGCTGCGATCGTTGGTTGAAGGGAAAAGTGACGTGGCGTTTATTAGTATGAAAACTTATAACCAGTATGTGGGTAAGTCAACTTTTTTTTTCTTTTAGCTTTTATGTTTTGGATTCCGTGAACGTAATTAAAGTCTTTCCGTTCCTCCCACTGGCTGTTCAGTGATTGATTTTAAATGTCTCTTTTTTGCTTACGGATCGTGGTTACCTCAGAAAGTCTGTTTTATCTGCATAAAAAAGTAGGTACCCTGGTACACAATATTACTTTCAAGAATAATTGTATCTTTTAAAGAAAAGTTTGTGAAGTTTATATTTTATTTTTGTCTTTCAGCTCAACAAATCCCAGAAACGTGGGCAAAAGACGTCAAAATAAAGCCAATATGTACCGAAGACAGCAAGAAATACTGCTTTATCGCTTGGTCTAACATTGGCCATATATTCGCCAAAAACACTACGGCTATGCGCAGTCAAGAGATAATTAACGTTTTCACCAAGTTGGATCAATTATTTGGCAAACATTACCCCTTCCACACCGCTATGTTTTCGTTATACGGTCCCTACAATCACCAAAGCAATGTCCTATTCGATGACAATACGAAAATGTTGGCAACTCATGACGTTTTAAAAATGCATCCGTATGACAAATTTCCGTTGAATTTCGAAACCACCTTAGAGGGAACCGTTGACAGCTGTCTTTTGTCAGATTTGACAGGTTACGGAGTGAGCACGGGGCCGACGTTTGCCGTTTTAATGGTATCACTAGTCATTGGTTTGTTAAGCTAAGCGTCGGTTAAAGTTAGCTTAAGTTAAAGGCGCGGCGATTGGCAGCATTGGGGCATTGCACCCGCCGTCAGGGTGAAGCAGTGACCAAGAAGCTTATAGGTATGACACTGGAGATTGCACGGCGAACAACGCCTTGAAGCCAAGAAAAGTGACCTTGAATGACTTCGCTTATGTTATGTTATCTTTAGGATGAATAGAAAGGCACAAAAACATAAGCGAAGATTTTTGTCCCTTTCTTTAGGATGAAAAGAAAGGGATAAAAAACATAAGTAACGTCATCCAAGGTCACTTTTCTTGGCTTCAATTCGTTGTTCGCCGTGCAATCTCCAGTGTCATATAAAAGCTTCTTGGCATCGACGAAGGTCAGTAAAAAAAGGAAGTGTCGCTACCCAGTACACGCCCCGCTCACAGATCTATCACCGGCGCGGGCAATCGTGGGAATTATGTATGATTAATAGATTCAAAATTAAAAAGCTCTCGTTTGAAGAAGATTATGTATACAAAATACAGGGTGACTTCAAATTGGTAATACAAAACACTTGGTTGTGGCTTAGTTAATGCCACACAGTATAATACATTAACCCCTTTGTTAAAATTAACTGTATTTAATTAATGCTAATTTTCGAACAAAACAAATAATTAAAGTCCCAAAGTGTGGTTACACTACATTTACAATACAATTTTATTTTCTTTGATAAGTGACAATTACTAATCAAAACACGTTTTCTTCATAAATTGCGACAGGTGACGGATAACCAAAGAGGAAAGTGTTCATTTGAAATTCTTTAAACTTCTTTGTTAATTATTATGGTAGGATAACCATGTTAAGCCAACAAAAATGGGATAATTTAAAAATTAAAAAAAAAAATACTCTTGATTATTTTAAAAGTATGAGACATAATTGAGGGGCTAAGTTTAGGGGAAATGTGTGTAAAACATTGATTTTGTATTACCAATTCGAAGTCACCCTGTATAAATAGCCCTGCTTATCACGAAGGTCTTTACACAGAGGCCCTAGCCAAAAAACATACGCTAACTAGTAACCGATACCCATCGCGTCACTGGTAGATCACGTCATACGAAACTCACGTGATCTACCAGTGATGTGATTGGTTTAAAAACAAACCGAATAGAAACGCTAGTTAGCGAACGCATGTCCTTTTCATCCCCGTAATTAAATTAATTTTTCATGTGAAGATTGAAATAGCTGTGTTAAAACCACGTTAAAATAGACTTTCTTATGGTAACAATAAGTTTTAGCTGTTACCTAATATATTGCATTTTACTGTTTCTATAAGAGTAGATAATAAGTACCTACTTAAATATAATATATTGTAAATAAATAACTTAGTATGTATTGTCCATTCGCTTAGATAGTGTCGCCGCGCGCACTTGTGGTTATAGTAATAAAATACGAATTGAATTCTATGTAAACTACCAATTTCACTTGCGGGTACACCGCTCGCATTTTTTGTTTACGCGGCGGCATCCTTTGACAAAAGACGGCACGTTAGCGGCGGCGAAATACTAAGGCGATGACAGTTTCTAAGCGAATGGACTTTATTAAGATGCTTGATTCATACTATAAAAATAATAAAATCAAATTTGACCTGATGAACTATTTTTATTTTACATGGTTTTTATTAACTTACAATATTTGTAACATGTAAGTTCCGGCCAAATCTTGTAAGGAACATTTGAACCACTTGTGGGGAGCGAATGATCTGAAATCTAGTAGAGGCTTTAAATGTACGTGTAATTCTACTCCTCAAATGCTACATCTTTTGTTCTACGACTTAGAAAATAACTTAATTTGCAGTAAGTTATACGTGATCAAACTTTCAAACTTTACTAGTAAAATCAGTGAATTAATTTATTTTGTATGAAAAAAAACCTAATTTTAAGTCGTAGAACAAAAGGAGTTCCATTTGATGAGCAGAATCGATATACATTTAAAGCCCCATGGTCAGAGGCACCTTGTATACTGACGTAACTTCGATGACACAACGATCGAGCTGGTCTAATGATGGGGTCGGAAGGTGGCGACAGGATCTCCGCTAAACTTAACGTAGACCCACCGAGTCCGGACTCATTATGTTGGCCTTGATAAGAAGCACCTAAATGACACCGATCATGTCAATGCGCATGCGCTAGGGACCAGCCGAGGAGTGGGGATAAACGACTACTCGATGGATGGGGTGAGTCCCAGTACGCATGCGTCGCCGCTTTCCCACCGGGCATAGTCACGCCTGCGCAATAGAGGTTTACCAGATTGCACTAAATACTGGCGGGAAAACTGTTCCTAATATCATTAAAATGTAAAGTAGGATATAAGAAATTTGTATAACTATATGTATAGCGCCTTTAATGTGAAAGCTGAATAAATAAAAATAAATAAATAAATATCAGGGGACAATCTCGCACAAATTGACCTGGTACCAAACTAAGCTCTAGGCTTGTACTATGGGTACTAGACAACGATAAACATACTTAAATATAGAAATACATACTTAAATATATAGAAAACTTCCAAGACTCAGGAACAAATACTCGTGCTCATCACACAAATATCTGCCCTTACCGAGATTTGAACCCAGGACCCTAAGACCCCAGAAGCCTAGTTGGGAGTGATTCGAAGGCAGGGTCACTCCCAACTAGGCTAGCGTGTAAACAATGTCAGCCATATTGATCGAGAGCAACAAAGGAGAAGCACTCCGAAAATTGAGCGAAATACAAAACTCTCAGTCTCCGATCTCCTGAAGCCGCAGTTTAAACGTCACTAAGCGTTTTATGTTCATTGCCTGCCGCCACGAACCAGTCACAGGTGCGAGTCCGCGTAAATTTAGTATTTAGCGAAAGATGTCTCATACATCAAAATAATCTAATAATAATAACCAGTACTAACACACACACACAGTAAATACTTATTTATTCTTAAATCGTGGTATTGCTATATAAAACTTATTTCAAAGTAACGCTTTTTTAATTGTTCATATTTAGCTTAGCCCATACAATAGGTAAGTAATCTAGCGTACTCTAGCTAAGTCTAAGAACAACGGAAGATGTATGTTTGACCTTTTTTATTTAGGCATTCATAATGAGTTAGATAAACATGTGTGATGTCATGATGTGATATTAGGTGTTCTTTCAATACCTAATCCGTAGGTCATCATAAGGTTGAAACGATCTGCCTCTGAATGATCTGCGTCTGTAAGGCTCCACAAGTGGTCGATGAGAAGTCTAAGAGTCAAAATATGTCAGTATCTCTATATATATAAGGTGTCTAGATATTGTGAATTTGTGTGTAGATATTGAATTCCTTTAGTTCTACAACTTTAAAAATCTAGATGATTTCTAAATAGTATTTTTCAAACAAAATAAATTCATTCACCGTTTTTACTACCTAGTATAGCTTGAAACTTACTGTAGATTAAGTTATTTTAAAAGTCGTAGAACAAAAGAAGTAGCATTTGAGGAGTAGAATCGATACCTACCTACATTCAAAGTCCCATTGTCAGAGACAACCTGTATTGTGCAGTCAACCAACGTTGAATTTGACGTTGTCACCGTGACAGTTGAAGGAGAAAATCAGTCTTGTGTTTGTTTCATTTCCTCTTTTAAGAAATACATAATCTAAAAACGAAATTTCATCTAGTAGTCCGCTTGTATAGTAGCTGTATGTTCTTATCATATCGCTTAGACAGACTATCCTACTAACCTTTAATTCGGAGTGAAATAGGTAACATGATCCATTTTAAACGAAATAAATTTTGATGATGTGTCTCAAGAATATTTTAGTTCCATCTGTTATCATATTGATTAGGTATCATCATGACAATTTACTTTTAGCAAGGCATTAAATTAATACTTAATTGTATTTTCTAATTAAGCTAGCTAGAAGGCAAAGCTTAAAAAAAGTCAGTAGGTACTCGACTCTGACATTTAATTTGTCAATTTTGACGTTACTTAACTTATTGGAAATTGGAGTTATTGGTATTTTATTAGTGCCATAACTTGATGAGCGAGTATAATAAATCGAATAACTAAAGAAAACACCTGGAAATCATTGTTAAAAAATTGGAATTATGCATTGATATAAAACAGGCTAAGAAATGGAGGATACTTCAAAAAAGACTAAAACCGACGAGAAGCGGAAACGGTATTCCTTTAAAAAAGTCGCTCAGATCTCATTTCTTGGTTTAATTGGTAAGTAATCCTGGTTTTGTACCGCCTTGAGACATTGTTTGAGTGCAAGCTTACGATGGAAACTACGAATCGTATTTCCGATTGCATATGTTCACTGGTTGGACCTTTGATAAAATCAAAACATAAACTCATAGTTTCGTTTTACCTTGCATTTATATTATTTTCCACTTTTAATAGGTGTAGCTGAAGCCTTCTTAAACACTCTTGCAAAGATACCATTGTTCCTGGGCAAGATTTTATAGCTGTAATGTCCGCAACAAATCTAGAATAGAGTAATAGATATTTTATCTAGCCTGTTTAAGTTTATGTAGCCTGGAAGTTAACCGGTATCCAGCCACGAACACGTTATAACTACCTTATAAAAAAATTAATAACTTTCAACCATGTTTTTGTGAACTACAATGATTTTACATTGAAATGTGAATTTGAAAAGTTAAATTTGAATTGTAAATAACCTTGAACATATGAGCTATCAGGCTGGACATAATGTCCATCATGAGAAAAATAGTAAAAACTAGATTGGATGACAGCATACATACATAACGTGACACCTTTATTCCCAGAGTGGGGTAGGCAAAATTATAGAATACCAACAACTTTAAATTTTTTTCATAATTCTGTAACCACATTTTGCACAGTCAGGCTAAGATTGATTCAGTTGTTTTTATTAGTTAACAGTATATAATAAGCTACCTGATATTTCTAAAAGTAAGAATTTTATGATATTTAAGAAAATGACGATGGCATGGCTGACTGAGAAATCTTTTTATAGCATTAATGAGTTCCTAAATTAGCAAATTTAAATGTGTGTTTCCTATGAAATTTATACTAAATTATTCTAGATAATGTAATTTATATCAATGAAAATTTGTACGCCAGTCTATTGGTAAATTGTGGAGAGCCTATGGTATACCTTAAGACCATGTTGTACACACACTTTTGACAAATAAACTATTCATTCATTCATTCATTCAACACAGATGTACTCCTTTTAGTATCTTTAAATACATAAAAAATTAAGGTATGGATTAGTTGCCCAGAGTGTATAATTATTTGTTGTATTTGTAGATGCTTAATAAATTATAGTACCTCGTGTGGTTGCCAGGTTAGAATAGTGCCACTTCTTCCCATGGATGTCGTAAGCGGCGACTAAGGGCTTAAAGGCTGTTAGGCGATGGGCTTGCAACCTGTAACTAATACATTAGTATACTTCTCAGCCTGTTTGTGTAAAATGTGGTTATAGAATTATAAACAAGTCTTTTTAGAGTTCTTGGTATTTCTGTAGCTCTACCTACCCCACTCTGCGAATGAAGGAGTGATGTTATGTAAGTATGTTATAAATTATTACTTTTACAGCTCTCTCTTTGGGTTTTCTCCACTACATGTATGTGCAAACCCTATTCGAGAATGATCGTAACTTTTCGCACCTGTCAGCGATTGAGAGGGAAATGTCCCTTCGCACAGAGATGGGATTCTATTACTCCTATTACAAGACTGTTATTGAAGAACAACCATTCATTGCGGGGATATCCAAGTTGATGCATGATCGATTGGTTGAGTACCCACAGGTTGTAAATACATTCAACAGGTTCAATATAGCACCGGAGGTTAGTATTCTTATTTGTTGTTATGCCACTGTAAATATGTTGTTAATGTCGTTTTGCACAAGAAAAAATTATGCTACTACAGTAAGTACAATTATTGTAAAACGGCCCATATCTAGAAAACACATGTTAAAATATGAACTAAATGAACACGTTTTAAAGAAATCTGTATTTGTTTTGCTTTTCGCCGTTCATCCTCAAGTATACATTCAGTTTAAGTGCGAATGCTTTTTTGAAATGACCCTCTTTTTAGTATAGTATGTTTGTACAGGGTTCAGTGAGCAACTGCCGGTACTAGCTGAAAATTAGACCTGTTAGTCTGAGACACATTAAGCTGGGTACGAATCTGAGCGGCTCAGCCTGAGGCATGCTCGCCCCGGGAGGTGAGCCAAATTGTTGCACATAAACATGCGTGGGTAAGGCAGCGTACTCGCCGCGAGCCGACATTGTGCTTCGTTCAAAATAGCGTCGGACACGATGACTGCCGCGGCTGCGACACCGAATTATTAATAAAAAGGAGAAGAAATCGCCTTATCGTAGGCGCCTAACCCACAGAAGAGTTAGAACTTGTTGTTCGTTTGGATACACGTTCAAATTACGCAAGGCACGTATACTGAGATGCCTTTGAGCACGGTCAAGAGACTGCTCAAATTCGTACCCACCTTTACATGCTGTTTCTGCTGCCTTCATAGTTTTCTTAGTGAGTAAATGTCTTTCTCCTTTCTTCCTCTTGTTTTATACACTCAGTTTCCGGAATATGCAATGAGAAGGTTTCCTGCCAACGCTTTTTCTTTCACTATGAGCTTTGGTAAGACAGGCAGGTAAGCTTCCGTTTTGGGTTAGTGGTTAATCAATTTTCTCTGATTATTTTAGGTGATCATTGGCGCTGTCTACCGCTACTTTGAGCCCTGGTTGAACACATCTGACCACCGAGTATGCCACATGGTGTACCGAGGGGATGAGGAGCCCATAGAGAGTTGCGTTGGCCTGGGAGAGCCTATCATGTTCTATTTGGAAGCTATATGGTGGCTTGCCGGGTTATTGGTGGCAGTCATATTTTTGTCAGCATATAGTTTGAGGTAAGACATATATAAATATCAGAGGTCGGGTACAATCTTACACAAATAATACATGTTCCATACTAAGCTCTATTAATATTATAAATGTGAAAGTGCGTCTGTCTGTTTCACATCCATTGCTAAACTGCTCAATTACTTGAGTTTTATGTATAGTCTATTGGCTTAGATAGGGTCGCTACATCTGAATGCACTTCTGGTTATTGTAATAAATAAAATACGAATTTAATTTGATATAAACTGCCAAATTCACTTGTACACCGCTCGCATTCTTTGTTTACGCGGCGGCATCCTTCGACAAAAGGCGAGACGTGCCAAGGCGACGACACTTTTTAAGCGAAAGAGCTTTCGTTTAGGAAAAATGCTTAAACTGGAAAGGAAAAATATCATAATCCATCTGTCTTTCAGTGTGTCATGTTCATGTCTGTACCTAATGATTCATAATAGGTAGACAGTTGAAATTTTTATACTGTGTTTGTTTAACTCATGCTACAAAATAATTTTATTTTATTATACATTTCTGTGAAAGTCCAATATCTGGCCAAGTCCAGATATTTCGCATGACACTGCTAAATTGAAATGGCGCTTGTTAACAGCACCAGCTTTATGGGCGGTGTGCTGGCCGTGGTGCAGTACTTCGCCAACCACGCGGAGTGCACGCGGGTGCAGTGGGCGCCCAACGAGCGGGAGAACATGGCGATGCCGCTGCTCGTGATGCAGATGGCAATGGTGGGGGCGCAGGTGCGCGCCGGCCGGGCCGCGCCCTGCAGCCTGCAGGTAGGGAGGACTTACAGTCCTGAAGCTGCGTATACAGTTTGTCACTGGACCAGGTGCACAAACGAATAAGGAGTAACTTGATGCAATTTCACCGACAAAAAAAATTGGTGTCATAATTTTTTTGACGTGATAACGTGTTATAAATCGGTGAAAGCCGGCTGCACGCACGTAAAAGCATGACTGTTGCGTCCACCGACAAGAGCTTGGCTGTTTTGGCTAGGGTGTTAACTTATACCGGGTTTGGCCTGTAATAGAAGCAATAAACTGAGGGATCGTTTCCACACCACAAACGTAACAACATTTATTCTACAACTTTTGAAAATAACTTATTGTTTACTAAATATTAATGAATTTAGATTTTCCAAGCAAACAATGTATTGCGAAAACTACGAAGTTTGTAGGCTGACAGTAGATGTCAACTAGACTATTGGATGGAGTACATTGAAAATGCTATTTAGTTTGTTCGAAAAAATCCCATATAATAACTAACATATTATTTTTTTAAAGTTGTAGTTCAAATGTTGTTACACTTATAGAGTAGAAACGACCCCTCAATTTATTGCTCCTATTACTGGCCACACCCGGTATTGTTTAATTCTATTTGTAAAATTACTGCTGTTTGTTGCCATTGAAATAAAAATAATAAAAGTATATTATTTTTGTTCCAGGTTTCGATCTTCATCCTGAACTTCCTCTGCCTGTTGTTCTGGCAGTTCTCCCAGTTCATCTTCCTCACGCAAACCGCAATATTCTTCATGATGGAGCAGCTCCACATAATCGACCTTAAGGCCCTCTGCGTCTTCCTTCACTCGCACTTCTGCGGTCTCCACATAGCCGTCCTACTGCAGCAAGGGAACGACATGCTGAAGACGTCGATATTCACGTCTTTCTTTCTGGCTGTTTCCGTGTACTGCATGCTGTTCAGCTCACTGAGAATTAAAATCCGGAATCGCTTAGACCTGTTCCTAGAATCTTGTTTAGTTATCTGTAGAATTATTGTAGTGACAGCTGGGGCATTTTATTTCAAGCACGTGATCAGTGATATATTTGGAGTAAAAGACGATTCGCATATATGGGATCTGTTGTATTCCAAAATCACTAATTTCAAAAGTTTCCACACTTTACTCTATACCTGCTCGGATGTGTTCGATTATTTGCCCCTGAGCTCCGTTAAAAATATGACCTTGACGTGCCTTATACCCCTAGTCTTGTTTAATATGTTTAATTCTCTGTGCTCGTGGGTTGCCAGCGCTATTAATGATATGAAGGATGCTGAAATTAAAAATAAAGCGGTGCCCATAGACACAGAAGACGTGGACAGTGATAGCGGCATAGAGAATAATACGAAAAACAAAAGACGGAAAAATCTAGATGTCATAGACAAGAAGACTAGAGAGACACAAGAGGACGTTAAAGATGACCTGTTGTGTTTTTTGAGCCATTTGAAGGTAGACCCCGCCGTGTTCTACCACGCCGCTCAGCTGGTCGCGTTTGCGGTGATGGCCGGCCTCATAATGAGGTTGAAACTGCTACTGGGCACGCAGATGTGCATAGTTTCCGGATTGTTTATGAACTTCCGGAAACTTTTGTAAGTAAATTTTGTTTAATCTGTTCTTAATACATTTTTCATTCCTGGTTACACTACGGAACTCTTATAATTTCACAATGTCCGTGCGTCGGTACGTTCGCTCGTCCGTCCGTCCGAAACTTACGAGTAGCTCAGGGATTCTTAGTAATAGAAAGCTGCTAGTTGGCATGAATATACATATTAGTAACGCCGACAAAGAGGTAAAATAAAACAATGTTTTTTTTTATGGCACCTCCCTACACTTAAAGTGAGAATGTTTTTTTTTATCGTCTACCTCGCAGAATGGAGTGTCGTTGGATAGGTCTTTAAAAAATATTGCGGGTTTGCACAGTCATTTTTTCGAGTTTGGGACTAGGTCAATTTGTGTGACATTGTCCCGTGATATTATTATTATTATTATTAAATTGACGTCCCACTTCCCTAATGAAGGCAATAGCCTCCGACCCCCAGCACCCCGTAGTCTAAACAGAATTTACCAGGGACCCGCCCACCCATTCACCGATAAAAGACTTTGAAAGACTAACCTCTCAATAGAATACCCCACTAAAAGAATAACCTCTTGGAACGGAATATATGTCTAAGTTATTTGTTAAACTAACCATTCACTATAAGGGAAACCTTAACAACTAAAGCACAGGTAACCCTTACAAATAGCGCTTTAAAAAGCATATCGAACGGCTTTTCTAAGTAAAAGCTTTATAAAACCCATTCGAAACCCCTTGAATGGGATAGCGGGTTTTAAAAGCAAATCGAACGGCTTTTCTAGGTAAAACCCTTATAAAAATCCATTCGAAACCCTTTGAATGGGATAGCGGGCCGGTCTCTGGTATTTACTCCAGTGGAGCTATCCCCATGATCTGTTTGAGGTTAGATCCTCGCGCTGTCAACTCCACTATACTATCCTCAAACCAAACGGACGACTGAGGCAATAAACGCCGGCGGCCGTAGGGATGGCGGCATGTCGATACTGGATTATTAAATGTCGATAAGATTGATTATATTTTCATTGCTTAATAATGTAATTTATTTATATGTTTTTATTAGTTTAAGTTATTCTCAGTATCGTGCTGATACCGTAGCTCATTAGTAGGCTTAGGACTTTTGGATGCTCGCCGTGGTTCAAGAATCCATTTTTTTATAAAGAGTGATCTTCGGATTATGGTCGTGGTGGTAGCTTATTGTTGACTTGTCTTGTTCCAGGCTCCCGAAGCCTGTGATGCGGTACATGCCGGTGGTGGGGGTGTTGTGCCTCGCATCTACGCTGTACCACCTTATAGAGAATGTAGACGCGGAAAAGGCGCACATAAGTACGTATACAATAGGGATTTTTTTCCTTACGCTCTCTGGAAATTATGAAAGAGAGGAACGCGTATACGCGAAATAATTGTCGTGTAATTTTTTCATTACATATGAAGCTTTAAACAGCTGTAGTTTAAACCAGGGTATTAAATAAAATAAGTATTAAAATAAGTAAAGTAATAAATAAAATACATACATACATAACGTCACGCCTTCATTCCAAGAGTGGGGTAGGCAGAGCTACAGAATTACCAACAACTCTAAGAAAACTTATTGGTAATTCTGTAACCACATTGTGCACAATCAGGCTAAGATGTTTACCAGTGTATTAGTGACAGGTTGCAAGTCCATCGCCTAACAGTACTACAAGCCCTTATTCCCTTAGTCGCCTCTTACGACTTCCACGGAAAGACATGGAGTGGCACTATTCTAACCCGGCAACCACACGGGTAAAACACACGGGTAATAAATAAAATAAATATTTTAAATAAATAGGTTAGTCCAACTGAAGTCGGCGACCACAATATTTCTACCAAAAAAGCCGACTTCAGTTGGATTAACCTATTAGATGCCTACAATTTTAAAAGAAGTTATTTTTTGCGTTTTTGAAGGCGGTTTCTTGTTTTTTTTTTGTTCTTGAGTCTTGGATGTTTTCTATATTTATTTATTTATTTATTTATTTATTTATTCATAGGTACACAATCAACACTTTCAGTAAATAACCAAACATGCTGATCACCTTAATTAACAATATAGATAAAGAGAGTAACTATAAACATAGACTATACTAGGCTACAACAGAGCTTAACCTGGCCCTAGCTTCCAGATAGCTGGTGGCTGAAGCCACAAGCCTAGCTTCGGAGCTACAAAACAAATCCACGTCGCCGTCACTGTGTAGAATGTCATTGAGTAATGTAAGCGCGCGGAGGAGCGGGGAGTGGGAGTGGCTGCGCGTGCGCGCCGCTGGCACTGCGAGCAGTGGCCGCCGCCGCGCGGGCGCAACCGGACGGTGGGCACCGAGGGCACCCACAAGCCAATTTCGGATAAAAGGGAAGGATTATAGGTTAAACCTCGCAATAGTTGGAAGAAATACCTAACGAGATGGATATCCCTACGGATTTCTAGGGAAGAACAACCGACCATTCCGAGAATGAACAATGTGGGATAGAGTTTGGGGTAATAACCACAAAGTCTGTTGTAGAGGAAACGGATAAAAGATTTCTGCACCCTTTCGAGCATCAGTATGTACTGGGTCTCGTGTGGGCTCCACACGACTACATTTGTTTCTAACTTGCTACGAACGTAAGCATTGAACAGCGCTATCATAGCGGCCCTATTGGTAAATGTTTTAGATTGCCTGATCACAAAACCCAAGCATTTCCGGGCCGAGTCGCATGTCTTAATTATGTTCAAGTTGAAGCTAAGTTGAGAATCGAACCACGTACCGAGGTCTTTCACGGAGCTTACACGCATCATAGGCGCGCTATGCAGGATGTAGGGGAACTGAAGAGGATTCAATGCCCGCGAGTATGACATAATTGAGCACTTTTCAGCATTCAGTTCCAGGCTATTGTCTCTACCCCAACGGCAGACACTGCTAATGTCTTCTTGGAGTTTGGCACAGTCGCCAAGACTAGCAACATCAATCGCTAGTTTTACGTCATCGGCAAATAGAAGACATGAGGCGTGCTTGATAGAGGCCGGGAGATCGTTTACTAATATTAAAAACAGCAAAGGACCGAGCGAACTACCTTGCCCGATTCCCGACGTCACTGGATACAGGTCTGATCTAGTATTTTTATAACTAACATATTGCTTCCGGTCCGACAAGTAATTGTGAATTAAGCTCAATACATCCGCCGACACGCCAGCAAGGTCTAGCTTCTTCAGTAAGATGTCGGGGTGCACTCTATCAAAAGCTTTACAAAAATCAAAATAAGCAACATCAACTTGGCGACGCTGGTCTAAATGATTGGATATTAAAGTTGATATGTTTAGAAGGTTTGAAGTAGTGGAACGTTTAGGGAGAAATCCGTGCTGCTCATCACAGAACCAACTGCGCAACTGGCTATACAACTGGTTATAAATCACAGATTCAAAAATCTTCCCAAACACTGACAATACCGCTATGGGTCTGTAATTGCGGATATCTGACTTATGACCTGACTTGTGAACTGGAATAACTTTTGTTGTCTTCCAGCACGTTGGGGACGTCATTGTCTCAATAGATAGGTTGAACAGACGCAGTAGCGGCTGAATGAAAGATTCACCGCAGTCCCTAACTATAAATTGTGGTATATTGTCAGGCCCCTGGGTGAACTTTGCCGCCAGCCGCTTAATAGCTGACCTAATATGTGACTGATCGATGCACTTAATGTGTATTGTCCCTGGAAACCAATGGGAGGCTGAAGAGCCAAAAGAAATGATAGGTGAAGGGGAGCCTGGAGTAGACATACTACCCAGGGGTAAATAGACACTTTTGAAATAGTGAGCAAATCCATCAGCAACCTCTTGCGATGACTGAGGGGCGAAGGTATCAGCCTGCTTACATGCGCGGTTGCGTTTGATAAATGCCCAGAATGAAGACGGATCCGCAATAATATCTGCTTGCAAACGACGCACGTAATGGTGCATTGCGAGTTCGGATTTAGTCTTAACAAGTTTCCTGTAATACACAAAAAAAGCATAATCTAGCTGGTGGCTTGCTATTTTGAACCGTTTATGGTATAGATTTTTCAATTGATTAATTTTGATAATATCAGCTGTGAACCATTCTGGGTAATTATTTCGTGTATTTTTACATGCCCTTACAGGAACGCATTCAGAGATTATATCGTTAATTACATATGTAAGTATGTATTATTTTTACATATACTCGTAAGTAAGCGTATCGTTGCCAGTACACACAGTACAAGCCTAGAGATTAGTTTGGGACTAGGTCAATATGTGTGACATTGTCCCCGGATTATTCTATTTATTTATTTTTAACAATGTATATACATTTTGTAGTGACCCTTCGACGAATCTAGTTGTCCTGGGTTCGATTCTCGGTATGTGCAAATATTTGTGTGATGAGCGGCGAGTATTTGTTCCTGAGGGGATCCTATCGATTTATAACGAAAGTTTTGCAAATTATTGATTTCACAAACATATCATTTGACAACCCGCATTTATTTCCGAAACTGCATATAAATCTGGATTTATTTCAGGACCATCGTGTAGAACCCTATAGGTTAGGTTATTTTTATAAAAATCCTGAAATATTTGCAGTTATAGAATAAAAAAGCGTATTGGCAAATGAATAAGTTCGAAACTATGCATTTGTCAAAGATTTGTCAGCAATGTCTGTAATGTTTTAATTTGACACCATATCCCTTCCAAGGTAGTGTGGAAAAGATCGCTACTCAGCGATAAGACCGATTGTTATTTACCTGTGTCATTTTGAATAGTGCTGTTTATCTGTTGTATTTTTGTTTGGTGTACAAGTGTTTTTGTATTGTATTGTATCGGTGCCTAGTATCTTTACTACTAGTCTAAAGCTTAGTTTGTGACTAGGTTAATTTGCGAGAATGTCCGCAGATATTTATTATTATAATTTATTTAACAACTTTAATTTGACCGCTAAATGCGGTCCCAATTACGCTGTATCAACGTTTCATGTGTTTTAGAAAAAACATGAAACTTCTTAATTTTTTGTGAAATTCTTTCGCATCGGAACAGATTTTACAATATTTAGACGATTTTAAATCATGTACACAGTATTTAAAGTCTACATTTACGTAGCCGAAAGTATGCTGCGACGAGCGATCGGCTCGTAAAGCTGGTTTTTTTTTTTTTTTTTTTTTTTTTTAAGTTAAGGAGAAGGCACACGAGCACTTAGGCCACCTGATGGTAAGTGGAAACCGAGACCCATAGACATTTGAATTCTCGGACTATAATCCTAAGACCTCAAATGCGTTGCCAACCCTGAGGACTAAGATGGAATGCCTCTATGCTTGTAATTTCACCGGTTGTCTTATCCCCACACCGGAACACAACAATGAGAACACTTGCTTGGCGGGTGGTTAATGGAAAAGATGGTGGTAGCGATCCGGATGGACCCTGCACAGGGTCCTACCACCACTAAAACTCAGCGGTATGGGTATGAAACTCAGCGGCTCAGTCTGAGGCATGCTCGCCCCGCGCGAGGTTGTTGCACATAAACATGCGCGGGTGAGGCAGCGTGCTCGCCGCGAACCGTCATTTAAGAATGGCGTCGGACACGATGACAGCCGCGGCTGCGTTTATCATAATTCACCGAATTATTAACGTGGTTGCCGGGTTAGAATAGTGCCACTCCATGTCGTAAGAGGCGACTAAGGGAATAAATAAGGACTTGTATGTACTGTTAGGCGATGGGCTTGCAACCTGTCACTAATACACTAGTAAACTTCTTGTCCTGAAAGTGCAAAATGTGGTTCAGAATTATCAACTAAGTCTTTTTAAAGGTATTTCTGTAGGCTTTTTGGTATTTCTGTAGCTCTGCCTACCCCACTCTGGGAATGAAGGCGTGATGTTATGTATGTATTAACAAAAAGAAGAAGAAATCGCCTCAGTGTTGGAACGGCTCAGCAACTTTATCAAATTTGTACGAGCCTTGCCCACAGATAAGTTGGAACTTATTCTGCCCGCGGAACGCTCAGATCCACGTCCAAATTACGCGAGGCACGCACACTGAGGCGCCTTTGAGCACGGTCAAGAGACCAACCCTCGGCTGATCGCGCACAGCACGTGAGCACGTACGAATTTGAGCTAAATAGGGGAGCCGAGAGTAATTCGTACCCACCTTAATAAATAGACAATAATAATTTTAATAGACTCTTTCGCCGCATCCGACGTATCCTTTCGTTATTGAAATTGCAGGTGAGTTCAGCGACTTCCCCCAAGAGGAGCTGATGGAGTGGATCGAGCGGGAGACGGAGCGTGGCGCGGCGTTCGCGGGTTCGATGCCCGTCCTAGCCACCGTCATGTTGGTCACGCGGCGGCCGATCGTCGCGCACCCCCACTACGAGAGTTTGGAGGCTAGGTAAGGTTGTGTCAGGGTTCGGAATTAGGTGAGCCAAAGTACGTACTCTTCGCAAGAGGACATTATATGGAGTGTAAGGAAAAACATGTATGTTTAACATTAATACCCGGATAAATATCGAATAGGTACCCGGTATTCAAGAAAAAATATATTTTCTACCCGGTTGTAACCACTCTATATTATGTCCTCTTGCGAAGAGTACGTATTTTGGCTCACCTAATTCCGATCACTGGTAGGTATGATAGAGATGATGGTTTATTTTGCACGTCAAAATCTACCAGGAAGAGTCGTGAGCATTAAAAAGAGAAAACCGAACCGAATTAATTGTAATAACTAAGTAGGTATTCACGATAAAAATTACCTATTCAATTGATCAACGTTTTCTTTCGATTACTGCAATCCATACATTTGTACGTACCTACATTAAACTGGCTTTTTTTTCGGTCGCCCACTTTTTGTCTGTCAAAAGCCAGTTTAACGTACAAATGTATGGTTTGAAGTTATATACCAAAAGATAATTTTGATCAATTTACTAGATAATTTTTGTCGTCAATGCCTAGTTATTTAAATTTATTAGGTTAAAAACCTTTTTTTTTTGTATTAATTAACACCGTTCCATTTACTCCCCAAACTACCCTATTGTGACGTCATTGCGACAAGAATCCGGGGTCTAATAATGATCACTCTTCATAAATATATTTAACTCTAGCTGATGCCCGCGACTCCGCCCGCGTAGAAAAATAAAACATAACCTATGTTATGTTTTATTTTTCCATAACCTCAGTAACGTTTTCTAGACCATCGATATATGAGCCCTGAAAAAGGAAATCTTTGCCGAAAATGGCATTTTTTCTGTCGTGTACAGACGTAACGATAATTAGCAGAGCCCGGAATTTTCGTAGAAATTTTGAGCTGTCATAGGGACTTCTCGTTTATCGACTTCCGATATACATGCGTATATCGATTAATACAGAATACATTTTTTAAAATATGATTACGAGTAGAAGTAAACAACATGCAGTCTTATCGCGAATGAGCGATCTCTTCGAGACAAGATAAAATTATGACTATCTATTTCTTTTACTAGCATAAATTACAAGCATAGAGGCATTCCATCTTAGTCCTCAGGGTTGGCAACGCATTTGAGGTGTTAGGATTATGGTCTTGAGAATTCAAATGTCTATGGGTCTCAGATTCCACTTACCATCAGGTGGCCTGAGTGCTCGTGTGCCTTCTCCTTAACATAAAAAAAAGATAAACTAATGATGAAACACTTGTTGGCACTAAAACTGACTTTGAACATGAAATTGATAAATGTTAAAACACAGAACTGAACTGATTAAATGTAGAATTGTTACCTATTAACTTTTCATTGCACATCTCTATTTAACATTTTCAGCCACTAAAAAGTTATATAAAAGAGATCGCTCTTTGGCGATAAGACCGCCTGTTGTTTACCTTTATTTTTAATCTTCATGGATATTTTGTGTTGTGTTCTATAATGTATCGATAAAATTATGTACATCGGAAGTCGATAAACGAGAAGTCCCTGTGACACATAAAAATTGCTACGAAAATTCCGGGCTCTGATTATTAGTTACGGATAATGTAGCTTCCTTCATTAGGATAACGGCAAGGATCTCAATGACGTGAAGTCGACTGTAGCTAAAGTCTTTTGTTTTTATTCCGTAGACTAAAAACACCAGCATAATGTCGCTAGCTTTTAAGAAACAGTGCTGATCTTTGTTTCGGTTCGTGGTTCGTGGTGTAATTAATAACCGATGTAATAAAAATTACTAAAGTCTGGCAAACGAAAGCGTGACCTGGGCCTCTATTCAACTGCGTTATAAAGATATCGTGTTTGACGGATTCGGTCACTTACGGCCACTTCCTTTATTGACCACCGTCCAAATTCCTAGTTCGCCCACATCCTTGAACGACCACTTCTCTTTTCGTACATTTCCTTGTTCGACCACTTCTCTTTTCGTACATTTCCTTGTTCGTCCATTTCTCTTTTCGTACATTTCCTTGTTCGTCCATTTCTCTTTTCGTACATTTCCTTGTTCGTTTACTTCTCTTTTCGTACATTTCCTTGTTCGTCCATTTCTCTTTTCGTTCATTACCTTGTTCGTCCACTTCTCTTTTCGTACATTACCTTGTTCGTCCATTTCTCTTTTCGTTCATTACCTTGTTCGTCCACTTCTCTTTTCGTACATTACCTTGTTCGTCCACTTCTCTTTTCGTACATATCCTTGTTCGTCCACTTCTCTTTTCGTACATTACCTTGTTCGTCCACTTCTCTTTTCGTTCATTACCTTGTTCGTCCACTTCTCTTTTCGTACATTACCTTGTTCGTCCACTTCTCTTTTCGTACATTTCCTTGTTCGTCCATTTCTCTTTTCGTACATTTCCTTGTTCGTCCACTTCTCTTTTCGTACATTTCCTTGTTCGTCCACTTCTCTTTTCGTACATTTCCTTGTTCGTCCACTTCTCTTTTCGTGCATTTCCTTGTTCGTAAACTTCTCTTTTCGTTCATTACCTTGTTCGTCCACTTCTCTTTTCGTACATTACCTTGTTCGTCCACTTCTCTTTTCGTACATTACCTTGTTCGTCCACTTCTCTTTTCGTACATTACCTTGTTCGTCCACTTCTCTTTTCGTACATTTCCTTGTTCGTCCACTTCTCTTTTCGTACATTACCTTGTTCGTCCACTTCTCTTTTCGTACATTTCCTTGTTCGTCCACTTCTCTTTTCGTACATTTCCTTGTTCGTCCACTTCTCTTTTCGTACATTTCCTTGAAAGCAAAGTGTCGTAGCAGAATATGGGACACTAACATTTTAATTTTTATAAGGCATCGACACTTGTAAAAGTGGTCGTTCAAGCGAAATGAACGTTCAGGGATGTGGTCATTCAAGGCACGTGGCCTTTTTAGTATTATGGTCGTTCGAGCGACATGAACGTTCAGGGATGTGGTCATTCAAGGCACGTGGCCTTTTTAGTATTATGGTCGTTCGAGCGACATGGACGTTCAGGGATGTGGGCATTCCAGGCACGTGGTCGTGCGAGGAAAGTGGCCGTAAGTGACCGAATCTTGTTTGACGTGTTTTAGAATCGTTTATGTCACAGTCGCCATTATTGTAAATCACATAGAGTTATGAAAACGTTGACAATACGGAAACACGTCAAATACGATATCGTTATTACCGTGTAGAATCACAGCCCAGAGAGGGCGCGGCAATTAAAAAAATATACATGTGGTATTACTTAATTATAGTAGGAAAAAAATGTTTTGATACTTATATTATTATAAGTCCAGGTCACGCTTTCGTTTGCCAAACTCTATATACTTTAGAAAAAAAATGTTTAGGTACTTATGCAAAATTACTTAATCCTTACTAATATTATAAATGTGAATGCGTGGATGTTTGTGACGCATTCACGCAAAAACTATTTGACGAATCATCATGAAACTTTGTACACATATTCTGGGAGCTACTAGAAGTAACATAGAATACTTTTTATTAATTAAAAAAAAAAAAAATTACAACCACACGGGCTAAAAATAAATTAATATATTTAAATCTTACAAAAAATCTAAATTTTACAAAAATGAAACTGCAGGTCAGTTGTTGGCCAAGCTTGAAAACTTACTATTAAGTTGTTGCAGTGTAGGTAGAAAATGCTTAAACTAATACTTAAGGAAAAGCTTTAAGATCATTAAGCAAAGAGCATTTTAGTTTATGGAATAAAAAAATAGACTTTATAATGTTTCTCCCGCAGGAACCGCACGTACTCGGTGTACAAGGTGTACGGGAAGTTCCCCACCGAGGAGCTGTACAAGGAGCTCTCCAACCTCAAGGCCATGTACCTCATAGTCGAGATGAAGTACTGCTTCGGCACCAGCAAGTAAGTACCAGCCATATAGACCGTCGGGGGCCTAGTGGCTTAGGGTGTCGACTCGAGAATTAACGTACAGTCTTTAGTACCTTGTCATTTAAATCGGTGACAATTTCATATGGCAGTTTAAACATGACGTTACTTAGACAAGGTACTAAAGTGTATACATATTTATAACCTTGACTGTACCGAGTTCAATCCCCCGCTGTCACCAATGAGTTTTTCTAACTTAAGAGGCTGTATATGAAATTTTGACGATTTTTGCTGATTTACGTGATTTTACAGTTGAAATACTCTACTTCTACAAATTTATTTTATTTTGAACTAGCGACCCGGCCTCGCTTCGCTCCGGATTAAAGTATTATACTTACATATAAACCTTCCTCTTCAATCATTCTATCTATTAAAAAAAAACCGCATCAAAATCCGTGGGGTAGTTTTAAAGATTTAAGCATACATAGGGATATAGGGACAGAAAAAGCGACTTTGTTTTATACTATGTAGTGATAACCGACCTCAAACAGGCGACTATTTTGTGAATTTTGCTGTAAGAGGTTTAGAATATTGCATATCCTCGAATTTTGACGTCTAAAAGGTATCAAAAAATTACAATGAATTGCTGTAAAAGTCGTCTAAAAATGTATGAATAATTTTTTACCACCTCTGTATAATTTTTTGTGTAAAAAAAATATATTATCTTGGTAAAATTTTATTGAAAATGCGCTACTTAAAACTCTCGTTCATAAAATTAAAACAACAGTAATAACATTTAGTTCAAAATCAATCCATCACCCTAAAAAAATATGTAACGATGATTAACCATACGATTGTGACTAAATTTCGTTGCACAAAGGAAAAATAATTTTGTCGACGCTTCGCGGATCGCGTCGCAGGTCTAACGGCCGTATTAATAAGCTGCTCTCGACTGCAGAGCTCGTCTCAATGGGTATCTCATCTCATAACATCACTTCATCGAATGTATCATTTCATCGAGCGCTATTTTCTGCTGAAACCATTATGTTTTCAGGGTATCTTAAACATTAATTACGTAGGTTTGATTTAATGACATTCTACATTCACACACACACACACACACACACACGCACACACAAACACACACACACAAACACACACACACAAACACACACACACCCACCCACCCACCCACCCACACCCACACACACCCACACACACCCACACACACACACACACACACACACACACACACACACACACACACACACACACACACACACACACATATGCTAGCGCGCACTGTGCTCACTCCAATACACAAATTTCTTAATTATACGATTTTAGACCGCTTAAAAAATGTTAATGTTGTTAATTCTTAATGTTTATGTTTAAGTATAAAGTATATTAAATTTAAAACCATATGTTATAGAAGAGCGGGGTCTCCTGTCACAGGTATTCTTTTACTTACTAGGAGATTCCAACCTTTGCACAATTTTATGTACCTACATTTATACAAAAATAAACATTTTTCATTTTTTTTTTCATTTTTCAGGTTAGGATTAGACGTTTAAGATACCCTGAAAACATAATGGTTTCAGCAGAAAACAGCGTTCGATGAAATGAAATTCGATGAAATGATACATTCGCTGAAAGTTGTTTCGATGAAATGATAGACACCCCGTCTCAGGATGTGTCAAAAATGGCAGTTTTTTTTGACCTGACAGTTACTTTGACATATCTTGTGACCAGCATCACAGCCAAGAGGAGTTTATTAATACGGCCCTAAAGGTGGGTACGAATAAGAGCAACCTCGGGGCTCGCCTTGGTGTGTTGTGTGTGCCTCGCATAATTTGGACGTGTATCCGAGCGTACCGCGGGCAGAACGACAAGTTGTAACTTGTCTGTGGGCGAGGCGCGTACAAATTTCATAAAGTTGCTGAACCGATCCACCACAGGCGATTTCATCTTCTTTCTGTTAATAATTCGGTGAATTATGATAAACGCAGCCGCGGCTGTCATCGTGTCCGACGCCATTTTGAAATGTCGGCGAGCACGCTGCCTCACCCGCGCATGTTTATGTGCAACAATTTGTCTCGCGAGCAGCTCGCCGCGCGGGGCGAGCATGCCTCAGATTCGTACCTAGCTTAAGAGAGGGCTAACTGGTACGCCTTCGCTCAACAGTAGAGGCTGTTCGTTCGAAGACATCTGGGACGCGGAGGCCCCGCAGCTGCGCGAGCGGCCGCGCGCCTGCGTGGCGCTGCTGGGCGGGGCGGCGGACCACTTCTACCGCGTCTTCCAGAACAACCACTACTCCGTCTTCCGGATACATGACTACAGCGTCAGGTTTGTTCAGAAACTAATGCAACCTCCGACAATAGTACATATTGATACAAGTGCGGAAAGTATGTCCTGTAGAGTCCTGAAGTATCTTGACCCTAGCTGCACGAGTAGCTAGGACGAGTTAAAATGACAGTTCCGCACGTGTATCAAACGACGTTTTTTAATACATTTGCGAAAAAATATCAATGAAACAAAATGAATCAGTAAATAAAACTATTACAAGAAACAATTTTACTTTTAATTGACACAGACTTTATGAAATGGCAACGGTTGTGACCATTCAGCCAAATAAAAAAAAAAGTCACAGTAATTTAATTACCTATATTTAAAAATCATAAAGTATAATTCTCTATTAACCAGCGGTAATGCATAAAGGTGGATTCACATTACGCCGTACTGGGCTGAGCCCGGTTTCGGCATGGTGTAATGTGAATTCACCTTAATACACAACTATCTAATCATTCGTAATACTAATTCAGATTCAGCCATCTTTATGAGAGCTGTTATTATTAAATATTACCTAGATACATTTTATGTGTGTATGTATGTATGTATTTAATCTTAATATTTTAAATTATCGACGGTTCTGTGACTCAACCTCGTATGTTGAATTTTGTCCAGAATAAACTGACACGCACTAAGTATGAACTCGCGTACTTAGGGCGTGTCAGTTTATACTGGACCTAATTCAATATACGAGGTTGAGTCACAGATCCGTCGTTATATTACATATAGTCTCAATGCTAAATGACGTAATCAAAAAGTGGTTGAACATGCAAACTCTTTGGTTGGATGCACGACTTGGAAGTTGAAACAAAATTATATTTAAAAAAAATTTGAAAATTGTAACGCACTAGTGCGTAATATCCAACTTTCCGCACGATATACAGCTACGAACAGTACCACTTTTTGAGCAACTGTGTTAAAAAATAATTATTCAATTTGGATCCATTTGGAGTCGTTCGGAAGTTATGCGCGTACTTAATTATGTCATCTACATATAAAATAAATCGCCGAAATGAATGTACATTCATTTCGGCGATTTATTTTATTTTGTTGACATAATTTAATAATAATAATAATATAATAATGACGTTTATTTATTGCACGTAACTTAAATTAGGTACATATTATTACATGACAAGCAAATAAAGTGCGCACACAGAGTAAAATATTGCACAAATGAACAGGAATTCCCAAACTAGGCTAAGCCTGTATCTTGGGTAACCATTAGAAAATTAAAAAGAAAACAGAGTAAAATCTAAAAATAAACATTACATTTTGGTAAATGTTTTTGCTACATAACCACCTGTAGTAGGTATGGTAAAACATCTGCAACTAGAAATGACAATAATGAAAATAATCTACTTTAATGAAATTCTAAGTCTTAAAATATAATAAAATATGAACAAACTAGGTCTCTAGAAAAAAAATAAAAAACTAATAGACGCGTAAACTCAACAAATCCTCGGTCTCTTTGTAACTAAGCGTCAGTAACCACCCAATAATTTTCTTCTTTGTTTTAAAAGTAGAACAATTTTTAATGTCATTAAATTTTAAAACCGTATTATACACAAAAGCTCTCAAAAAATCGCCAAATCTCCTAGCAAAAAATGTGTTTGTTGACGGAAATTGTAATCTGTAATTGCGTTTAGTCGAAATTGATCTATGCACCTACGAATCAGCTAACCATAATTACTAAAACTCAACGTAAAGTCAGGAGATAGGGTCTCCTGACTTTACGCCGCTTTAGTTTTTCATGTTTAGTTCACTTCGATGCTTGAATATTTACCAGCACACTATGTTCCTTGTGCACACTATGCCAGCACACTATGTTCCCCTGGCGAGGAACCAAGGCTTCGGATTAGCCTCTTTAGTATGAAAAACGCACTCTGACCCGTATTATTTGACAGTGAGAGTTTGTATTTCGTTTTTATGCAGTAATTTATGTTCTTTAATGTTTAATTGCGGTTAAACTTACTGGCTTCACGTGCACTGCATGCTCGTTTTACCAGTCACCTGCATCATTTATTCCTGTAATCCTGTTCCTTCTGTACTTTCTGTTTGTTACAATGCTGCGTGTGGTTACTTTTCTACTACGTATTTTGTAAATGTCCGTTTTCAAGTTAATTTTAATACACCATTTATTTTATTACATACGATCCTGTTTGATCTGGAAGATAATTTCTAAAATTTCCTCAGGTACATGCCGCGAAGCTTCGACACCTGACATTCGTTGTATCGGCAGCCCGGTGACATCACCAATCAGCTGTTGACAACGTAAGACTATCCTAGAAGCTACAGGATTTAAAAAATACGACGACGCAAGATTTTTCTGGAACAACACGTTTGTGTCGCTTCCCGCTAACCTCTATACTATTTAAGTTCTTTACTCTGTAAAACAGCCAATCAAAATTGTTTAAACGAGATTTTATGAATCAGTGTTCGACTGTTATTGGCTGACTATATTACGTGGTTTTAGTTTACATTTCAGTTCCTAAACAAATGAAGTAGATAGATGCCTCGTTCCTACCAAAGTCTGTCGCTTCGAAGGACCATCGCAAACGAACTCGTGCAATCGAATTTCTTTTATAAAATGAATAGTATTTAATACTCGTGAGGCCCATCGTATCAGAAACAGAGATTTTTGACAGTAGGAATTTGAATCTAACGTCAAGGTAATAAATTACCTTTGCTCATAAATGCATTTTCAATTTTGAAACAAATCAAAATAAACTTTATACTCGTGGAAATAAAAATGAAACTAAATTGCCTCGATTCCAAGGAAACACAGGGTCTAAAAATGACATTTTCAATATTAAAACAATTTTCTATGCTCTGTAAGAGCGAAGTGAACTTTATTTCGTTGCTGTTAGGTTCGAATTCTAACTTGAACTTTATACTCACTAACCTCCTAGCATACATGGTCTCATGAAGTTAACTAGTAATAAAGCTCGGTCCCAGTACCTAAGTTCCAGTGAGATAGTAGGGGACACGTTGTACAGTCGACCACAAAGAGATATGGATACATTTTTCACCTTATTGCATTGTAATAGAGTCCAAAAGGGAATGCGTCTCTTTGTAGGCGACTGTATTATGACTTCACGCTATAGTCGCGGTTATAATTGTAAGAAAATCAAAAGGGATGGCTTTATGTGCACATGTTTTGTTCTCCGCACGAAGAACATGAGATGCAAATAAATTGCGCGCGCGTCCACTGCAGCTTCAAATTAAAATAAGTGCTGTTTAATATAAAACCACATGGAAAATAAAATGTTTAGTAAAATTGAGGAGTTATCACTCAACTATTAAATCAAAAATGATCGTGAAATATGTTAGGGTTCCAATTGAACAAAAACACGTGAAAAAGGTGCCGTGTTTGAAAAATAAAAGTATCCATGCTTTTGTTTCTAATCGTGTTTTCACCTTTAACAGTCTCAAGGTAATATGACCAAGTTCAATATATCCAAAGAACAGACACATAGGCGTTATGGTTATCGAGTAGATCGCGGAAAAAATACTGAGCCAATGTGCCCTCTAAAAAATACTGAGCCAATGTGCCCTCTAAAAATACTGAGCCAAGGTCCCCTCTAAAAAATACTGAGCCAGTGTGCCCTCTAAAAAATATTTCTACTCAGTATAAATTAAATAAATCAGAAACAAAATGTCTTAAATTAAAAAAAAAACGTAGTATTCATAGGCCTAATCAACTTTAGATGGATATCGAATTTCTTCGTCCTTTATAGTAATCCGGTATAATGGTAGGCTAAGTTCTGGGTAGGTACTTAAAATATAACTTATTCTAGGGGAAGACTAGGAAAAGTTAATGTAATATCATTAATATGCATATTTTTTAATCTTACGCTCTCTGGAAAGTGCTATGAAAGAGAGGAATAACTGTGTTCGCGTCACAATTGTCGTGTTATTTTTTCACAAGATATGAAGCTTTAAAAAGTCATAGTTCAGACCCCCTGTAAAAACTCTACACAAAACCGACGACAGGGATGACATCAGCTGTTGTTCCATGTTTAAAATATATGGACCATGTAAAGAAAGATGCATTTATTTCAGAAATTACTATGTTTTAGCCAATATCGTTAAATTCAAATATTTCTTAGATAAAATGAGGATGCCGAAAAAAACAATCAAAAAGAAGAAGTTTTAAAATTTCAACAAGTTTTGATTCTATATAAAATCTTAATAAACGGGTCAAAGCTTAGTGTACCTATTGCGTTTTATAATGCTTTTTTTTACATTATCTCCTAAATATTATCGTTGAAATTACATACATACATACATAAATCACGCCTGTTTCCCAGAGGGGTAGGCAGAGACCACTTCTTTCCACCTGCTACGATCCTGACAATACCCTTTCGCTTCTTCCACATTCATACATCGAGTCATGCATGCACGTCGGTTTCGGGTACTTAAGATTCGGCCCTTTTCTAGTATTTCCCCGATTTGATTCAAAAAAGTACGCCTAAGGCGCCCCCTTACGACCCTTCCACTCACTTTAGCACTGTAAATTTCTTTCGTCAATCTTTTTTCATCCATCCTTTCCAAATGACCGAACCATCGAAGCATGCCCTTTTCAATTTTAGTCACTACATCTTCTTTCAGACCACACTTCTCTCTGATGTTTTCATTCCTTACTCTATCACACAGTTTTACACCACACATACTACGCAAAGAGCGCATTTCTACTGCATTTATACGACTTTCATGCTTATCCTGCCACACCCAACATTCACTACCATACATCAGAGTAGAAATGAAATCGTTGAAATTATTTAAACGATAATTACAAGAAATTCAAGTCATGAACAGACAGGGGCAAATCTTTTGACAAATGATTACGTATATAGATAAAAAAAACCCTTTATAAGTATAGATCACTTATCGATGGCTGTTGCGTGAGGCATAAGCCTATGAGGATGATGATGTAATCCAAATTGTCGCCTGTCACCTGTCATTGTCATGTTGGTTAGGCTGCGACTTTAGACAGGTGTTGACGTTAGTTTTGATGAAACTACAAACCCAAATACCGGACGGATATTTTGAGCAGTCGCCATTTTACATTCATTGTTAAATATGTTCATTAGCCTGTAAAAAAAATACGTAAGGTCGTTATCAACAGAGAAAAAAAGAGTGATGCTAAGCCGTTCCGATATTTTCTTATGAATAGATTGACAAATATGTGACAAATTTATTTTTGTACTTACATTAAGCTATTTAGGTAGAAAATACGAAAATTAAATAGAAAATATAAAGGTTTTTTTTTGTAAAACTCGACGTTATATGGTATTGTTACTTACTTTTTTACTTTTTTCTAAAGGTGCGAATACAGTGAAGTAACTAACTTATTGATCATATATTTAAAATTGAGTTCTGAAACGTACCTAAGGCGATTTTTCATTTGTAAAGGTACCTATCCACTTAAACGGAAGCGGGGGTTTTTTGAGGTCTCGGGATAAAAGTCTTGAGAATTCAGTCTATGGGTCTCAGATTCCACTTACCATCAGGTGGCCGGAGTTCTCGAGTGCCTTCTCCTTTAACATAAAAAAAAAACGGAACAATCCGATTGTTCGAAGCAGCCCCTCCCTATTTATGGCGATATCCATAATTATTTTTAGTGATAATGTGTTTAAAGTCTTAATTTTGATAACATATGCCGCTGATAATTTCTGCCGCGAAATTTCGGCATATTATGTTCCAGAAATTAATTTATGAATCGGATGTAACCATTGTTAAGATAATTAAGATGTGAACTTCACTGTACTTCTCATCGGGTATGGCATTTTTTGTTGTGGTAAAATATTTATTAAAACAAGTATTAGTTAGTTAATAAGGTGTACTAACGTTTACTCTATGGTTGTTTAAATTAACGGGCGTGATGGCGAGTACAATGTCAGTGGCAGAAAGAGCATAAGCGCCACCCCGTGCCAGTTCTTTTGATTTTAATGTTCACATAATTTTTATTCTGCCCTGCTAACACAAAAAGCAGTATCTGAGACAAAACTCCTGTAGCAAATGCAACCTTATTACCCACAGGATAGGATTGAATCTGCTTTGGCTATTGGATTTGAGATACTGCTTATTGGCTTAGAAGGGGCAGTATTATACATTATTTAGTGGGTCAATCAACTTTTCTTTGTAGCTCGTTGCCATGGTGACGTCTCCTGGGTCACTCTTTAAAACCACGATTTTAAAGTATATAAATCCAGCAAACATCGGGTTTTGTGGCAATTATTTTATGGGTTTTCTTCCAAGCGTAATAGTAGTGTATATTATAACCATTTTTCTAAGGAACTCTATCACTGTTGTCTCCTGGCTTACGGGACAGAATAACAACAACGAAAAGTTGATCCACCCTAGTAACAGAAATGTTGACTGCACCGAGCGACCAGTGCCGTCTTTACTATTATTGTACGTACATAACATCACGCCTTCATTCCCAGAGTGGAGTAGGCAGAGCCACAGAAATACCAACAAGTCTAAAAATACTTGTTTATAATTTTGGAACCACATTTTGCACAATCAGGCCTAGAAGCCCACTAGTGTATATATTAGCGACAGGTTGCAAGCCCATCGCCTAACAGTACCACAAACCCTTATTTCCTTAGTCGCCTCTTACGACATCCACGGGAAGACATGGAGTGGCACTATTCTTACCCGGCAACCACACGGTGGGGGTATTATTGTGTTTTCTAATAAACTAAAGTCCACATACATATATTAAATCACGCCTGCTTCCCAGAGGGGTAGGCAGAGATCACTTCTTTCCCCCTGCTACGATTCTGACAAATCTCTTTCGCTTCTTCCACATTCATACATCGATCGATCTTAACATTCGGCCCTTTTCCAGTATTTCTCAGATTTTATTAAAAAAAAGCTTAGAGCGGCCCCTTCCCTTCCACTACTTATCGTCCTGTATATCTCTATCGTCAATCTTCATTCATCCATTCTTTCCAAATGACCAAACCATCGAAGCATGCCCTTTTCAATGTTAAAGTAAAAACCACTCTTAGATTTTAAGTAAAGTACCTTGAATTCGAAGAATGGTTTTAATTGTACAAATGAATACAGTAGTACCACAAATATAAGTTGCAACGATGTACCTGCGCAGAAAGCATTTTTTTTGAGGGCGCGAAAACGTTTTGGCTTATTATAAGGCAGTACGTTGGCGCGGGTAAAACTTCGACGGCTATTGGTCAAATGTTCGGCAGCCATTGCAGCGACGCCGTCGACCGCCATTTTATTTAGCGTCGCGTCAGTTGTCATTCGTACACAAACTGAGACGCACGAGCGCTAAGCGCTAATCGCTAATCGCCATGGGCGAGAAAGCACGAGTTTAACTGTCATTTCATATTCCGTAACACGACAAGGTTTGTATTGAATTGATTTTTACGTTCGTTTATCTTCGGCATTAGTGAGCACCTTTCTGCGCGGACGAAGATTGCCGGCGTAACTTATATTTGTGGTCTTACTGTGCACAGTGTATAAGTAGCATATAGTAAGTTTAATAACCTTTTAACCTTCGTGTAGTTAACTTTTTTTACGTTAAGTTACTCGCTCATAGCTCAATTCATTTGTGCAACAAAAAATCATTCTTAGATTTAAACACAATTATTTAGTTTATTAGAAAACACATTCATAGTAATGTGGGCGCCACTGGACGCTCTTAAAACAATATCTTGTTGTTCGTGGTCTTAACATATCGTCGTCTTACTTACTCAAACTCATATCTGCATATTTTGTTTGCCGTTGGTAAACTTATTGTCTCTAAGTATTTCTGAACGAAAATGAAAATACCAACCGCAAAAAAAATATGCAGATATGAGTTTGAGTAAGTAAGACGACGATATAAAGCTTTGTAATTGAAAACTGACTTCAATACTGTAGTAGGTCAAGGTCGTACGTTGTTGGGACTATACCTGGGATAACTCGGGGCAAGTTCTAGGGATTTTATATCGATAAAAAAGATGTCGATGTAATTAAATACTGGTTATGACACCATGAAAAAAGTAAACAGTCTTATAAAAGGTGAGGAAATTTCAATAACCAACATAAATGAGAAATTGGCTCTGAGTCATTATAAATATTTAAAGAATGCCCCGTTGACCACTGTGGTCGTTGATGGAACGTTTAGCAGTTTAAAGTGGATATTTTCATCTAGACGGCAATCATTAATACCATCGAATATGGAAAAAAATATTTAATGTATATCATGAAAACTATTTTAAAATAAACAAATAAATAGGTACACGTTTTAATTTGTTTCTTTTTTTATTTAAAAATGAGGAGAAAAAAAGTAATATTCATTTATGTCGCATAACATTTAGATTTTGGCAGTAACATCGATATATTTTTTGTCGATAAAACATTTTGCTACATCACTTTCGTATAGATGCCCCGAGATATCCCAGGTATGGTTGGGACATAGTATAAATGTATAGTAGTTAGTCTTTAGGAGTTCCTGTTACCTATTGCCGTTCGGGCGTTAGGGTTACGTCGATGCGTGTTACTCAATTCTATAATAACAAAATGTGGCGACGGCCCGGCTCGGTCCATCCTGTTGAGTATGCTTGTGGTGGCTAGCGGCGCGTACATACGAGACACGCACACATGCAAGCCTCGCGATATGTCTTTCTTGGAAGATAAACTACTGCGTATAGTGTTGGGGAGGGGTTCATCCTTGAAATGTCTACAGCTACACTCATTTCATCGACAGGCATTTCCACGTGCAGAAATTATATTTTTTTTGTAGTCACAGGTCTCAGTCAACTTAAGCTACGTAACCTATGCTTAAGATAATCTAACAACGATAAGGTTTCAGCAGAAAGTAGCTTTCGATGAAACGGAATTCGGTGAAACGACACATTCGATGACATGAGTTTCGATATTTCTAGGGGATCCCATTAAAAGTCCTTCTTTTTTTCCATTGTGTTAGGAGCATTAACCATATGGTTGTGTGACTAACTTTGGTTGCACAATGGATAAAAGTTAACGTTGTCTCAATCAAGTTCTTAACTACCTAATTAACACATAGCATTTCCCTCCCCCGCTACACAACCCGCCCCCGCTTACGCCTGTCCCCGCAGCGGCCGAGCAAGTACTTGTCGGGCTATAGTGATTTTATTAATAAACGTGGAGTAACCGTGGAGTTAAGCTGTGCTTTCTCCTTATCCGTCATTATGACATTTAAATTCGATAGATAAGGACAAAGCATTAGCTACTCCACGGTTACAAATGATTCAGAATGTTGTGAACGGTTTACCCTTGTGGCACCGACACTCATCTCATAGTGTTTCACTTCGCCGAATTTTCATGTCATCGACAGGCATTTCCTCGTGCAGAAATTATAATTTTTTGGTGGTCACAGGTCTAACCTACACTTAAGGGTGGTATTCCACCTGTGCAATGTGCATTTGATCAAAGAAATTGGGTCACTTCATCAAACTTACTAGAAATAGGTCTCCATCAAATAAATTACTTCAAATATTGGATATAGAAGTTATACAAAGATATTGGACGGATGAAATACCACACTAAACTATGCTTAAGATAACCTAAAAACAATAAGTTTTCAGCAGAAATTAGCTGTCGATAAAATGAAATTCGGTGAAACGACACATTCGATGAAACGAGTGTCGGTCGCTCGGTGCAAATCGGCAAGCGTGAAGTGATTCAGCTGTAAAAGTCACTTTTAGAATTAGAGTTTACTAATTCAAAATTTCATTTCGAATTCGAGTCATACGTGTATTATTATAGGGATCTTTAGTTTAATTTTATAGGTGTGTTTGATTAGTTTTAAAGAGTCTTAAGCAATAAATAGCAATAATAAATGATTTATTCAGTGTTTCTTTGACTGTTTTATTTGCAACGTTTTCCTGGGTTGAAGAATAGTGAAACAACAATTTATCGTGAGGGAATGACGAAACGGAAACTGATTTTTTGCACTAAAACTGAGTTTGCTAATAACGCGGCCTTTGGTGCGTGTAGATCCATATTACCTAGAAAAAAAAGAAGTCTGGCAAATGAAAGCTGTCCAAGAGAAATGGCGGCAATTTCAAATAACCTACAGCTGTTTACACTGACTGTACACTGAATAAACGGAGTTGACACTCCATCACTGATGTGAAAAGATCAGGAAATCAAATACTATCTACTCCTTTTATTCAGTGTTCATTCAGTGGAAACAGCTGCAGGTTTTTTGAAATTGTCGCTGTTTTTTGGGACAGCTTTCGTTTGCCAGACTTATATGGCTGTGTTTTGTGGATAAAACATCCGTCACTTTCTAGCAAGTACAGTGCGAGAGTGACGAATGCTTTATCCACCACGATAAACGCGACCATAGTACGGGCTCTGATTGGTTCTCTGCCTTTTCGCCGACAAATCTTTGACAAATGCATCGTTTCACAACCTATTCATTTGCCAACCCGCTTTTTTAGTGGTGGTAGGACCCTGTGCAGGGTCCGTCCGGTTCTCTACCACCATCTTATCCATTAACCACCCGCCAAGCAACATTGTTCGCATTGTTGTGTTCCGGTGTGGGGATAAGACAACCGGTGAAATTACTAGCATAGAGGCATTCTATCTTAGTCCTCAGGGTTGGCATCGCATTTGAGGTCTTAGGATTATAGTCTTGAGAATTCAAGTGTATATGGGTCTCAGATTCCACTTACCATCAGGTGGCCTGAGTGCTCGTGTGCCTTCTCCTTAACATAAAAAAAAAAAAAAAAACTACAAATATTTCAGGATTTTTATAAAACTAACCTATAGTTTTATAAAAATCCTGAAATATTTGTAGTTACCTAACCTAACCTAACCTATAGGATTCTACACTATAGTTCTGAAATAAATCAAGAATTATTTAGTGTTTCGGAAAAAAACGCGGGTTTTCAAATGATATTTTAGTGAAACATTGGTTATGAAATGATAGGATACCGCCCTGATTACTACGAGAAACAATTTCAAACTATGTACATATATGTCGCATCTTTAGAATTATAGTGACCTAATCCACATAATGTTGAATTTCGACTTAGGTCTCTATAGTACTAAATTTATGACTCAAAATCGAAAGCTGAAAACGTTTGAATTAGGTCACTATAATTCTAAAAGTGCGATGTGGGTAGTATCAAATTTGAACTCGAACCTTATCTATTGGCGGTTAGAATTAGAGATGCCGTGAAATATTCACTTGCTTACTATTCGTTATTTGGCCTAATCATTAGGCTACTTTTTGTAATATCCTCCCTACCTACTATTCGGCCGAAAACAGAATGCCAAATAATGAAAACAACGCACAAATTACTCAGAAATATATTGTACAACTCTAAAATAGCATTTGGCGCACAAACAGTGATATTTTTTAGTCATGACCAATTATATACTTAAACTTACATACATAACATCACGCCTTCATTCCCAGAGTGGGGTAGGCAGAGCTACAGGGATACCAACAGCTCTAAAAGACTTGTCTTGTTGAACCTTGACTTGTTGTTTTTTTGCACAATCAGGCCAAGAAGTTTATTAGTGTAATTAATGAGTGTCAGGTTGCAAGCCCATCGCCTAGCAGTACTACAAGCCCTTACTAATATTTATCGTGAAACTCTACTCGCAAATGAAACATAACCACCGCACTCACTGCAATGAGACAGGTTGTAACCTGCTACCCGGGAAATGTACACACATTGTGCCGAACGTTCAGCCGCCAAATATTCGGCGCTTTGACTGAGAGCATTGAATATTCGGTATTCGCCAAAATCACTATACGTGGCATCTCTAGTTAGAATATGGGGAACGGACGTACGAGTAACAGAGTAAAACTTAAGGTAACTATCTTCTTGCCCTCGTTTTGATCCGATTCAAATTAGAACAAAATAATTTAAAAAAAATTGTGACTAAAATCTTTAAAAGTTCCTTAAAATTCTCCATGGTTCAAGTTCCTTAAAATTCTCCATGGTTCAAGTTCTAAAAATTCTCCATGGTTCAAGTTCCTTAAAATTCTCCATGGTTCCAGTTCCTTAAAATTCTCCATGGTTCAAGTTCCTTAAAACTCTCCATGGTTCAAGTTCCGTAAAATTCTCCATGGTTCTGGAGGTTACCTGTCGGATAGATGGATCGTTCTACTTTTTTACCGACAATACATAATATTGATGTTTTTAAAATACGTTGCATGAATTTTTATTTGGACTAATTAATGATTATTTCGGTGGCGATAATGTTTTTTTCTTTATGGTGGTTTTTCAGAATATACTGTGACAGAGTGGCCGTTTTCGTATTACCACTCTGTCACGCGATTCTATGAAAAACAAACTTAAAAAAATAAACACTGGATAGAGAAAGTGAAAGATTATTTAGTACTCATAGATAAATAAATGTTTGGACGTATATTCAAACACTAAAACATTCAACTGATAACGTATGGTAAAATGAGGACAGGCAATTGTCCTGGCCATGTCCATGGCAGCTGCATCGCTCAAATCCTGCAATGTAATGGTCAAAGGGACGGTACGCTGTTCGACCACGACGTTATGGTAAAACATAACCTATCCAGAAAGTTGGACCATAGTTAAGCGCAGTTAATCATACAAATAATGAAGACGAAAAAAGTTCCGTTGTGCAACGAAAAGTAACCTTACAATTACATGGCTAATTTTCGTCACACAACGAAAAAGTTTCATAGAAAATTTAATTGCGTGCGTTAGCGTGGCCAACTTTTTGGTCCTTACCCTTAACGGTTGATCAGAGCTTGAAGTACTCACGCACACACTTGGAATCTTGGTGACGACACGCTAGCCTAGTTGGGAGTGACCGTGCCTTCGAAGCTACGGGTCCTGGGTTCAAATCCTGGTAAGGGCAGATATTTGTGTGATGAGCACGAGTATTTGTTCCTGAGTCTTGGATGTTTTCTATGTATTTAAGTATATATTTCTCTATATAAGTAAGTTTATCGTTGTCTAGTACCCATAGCACAAGCCTAGAGCTTAGTTTGGGACTAGATCAATTTGTGTGACATTGTCCCGTGATATTATTATTATTATTATTGTCAATATTTATTTAAAATCTGTAAGTTAAGTTTTTTACAATAAATGTTAAGATATAAAAGTAAAATAACAATACTCATATAAAAAACAAACACTATAAAAAACCTAACCTACGGGTGCCGCCGGCAGCGGGGCAGGGCTCAAGCTACCGGTGGTTAGGGCCGCAGAGAGAGGAACCTCCTCACAATACGTGCCGTGTCAAGGAGTACCGCTTTCTGTATCTGGCCCTTGATCCAGCCACCTAGCGAGAGTCTCTTAAGGTGTTGATCGAGACTCTTCGCTATAAGACCGTTCGCTGAAACAACTATCGGGACAATGATCGTTGAGTCAACATCCCACATAGCGGTCACCTCATGAGCCAAGTCAAGGTACTTGCTGAGCTTGTCCTTCTCAGCCTTCACGAGGTTCTCGTCATGCGGGATGGTGACGTCAACGAGCACTGCCCGGCGTTGAGATCGATCTGTTAACACGATATCAGGCTTATTGGCAACAATAGTCCTGTCCGTGATGACAGATCGATCCCAATAGAGCGTAGCACGACCATTTTCGAGAACTGGTGCCGGTGTGTACTTATAGTACGGCACTTCGGACTCAACAAGACCATATTGAAGAGCAAGTTGCTGATGGATGATCCTGGCCACGAGGTTATGTCTGTGCAAATACTCACCGTTGGCCAAATGGGAACAACCAGAAATAATGTGTCTGAGAGACTCGCCGGGGCGACGACACGCTCGACAAATGTCGATCGTGCCATCCCTCAGAATATACCTCCTATAGTTGTTCGTCATTATGACCTCGTCAGCAATTGCACAGACAAAACCTTCGGTTTCCCCAAAGAGGTCGCCAAACCGTAGCCAGTTCACGGACGCTAAAAGGTCTACGTCAGGCCCTGTCAGGGCCCGGTAGAAGCGTCCGTGCAGCTCCTTGCTCTTCCATACGTTCTTGCGGTCCTCTGTGCTTAACACCGCTGGTCTGCGCCAGTTCTCGTTTGCCAAGGAGAGAGGCGTAAGGCTCCTGTCTACTGCAACCACATCACGATGCATTCCACACTCATTGGCAAGGAAATATTCCCTGAGATTGCACATCTCGCGGTTGTGGAGATTCTTAGCATTTAAAATGCCACGACCTCCACACTTCCGCGGGATGTACAATCTCATAACAGACGAGCGTGGGTGCAACATGCGATGTGATTTAAACAGTAGACGGACCTTTCTATCCAGGGCGTCCAGCTCAGTCTGAGTCCACCTTAGTATGCCAAAGGAGTATGTGAGCAGCGGCATCACCCAGCCGTTGAAAGCGCGCACCTTATTACCACCCGACAAAAGACTGTTAAGAACTTTTGTCAAGCGGCAAAAGAAACGCTCCTTCATCGATTGCTTGATATCGCTGACCATAATACCCAAAGACTGTGACATACCAAGATATTTATAGGTTTCAACTTCGGAGAGAGATCTAAGAGTCATTGTCTCAGAAAGCTGCAAATTCGATGAATTTACAACTTTCCCTCGTTGAACATGCATGACCGCACACTTATCTACACCGAATTCCATCTTGATGGCACTACTGAACTCTTGTGTGATTTTCAATAGTGCCATAATATCTTGGCGCTTCGATGCAAATAGCTTGAGGTCGTCCATGTACAATAAGTGAGAAATGACTTCAGCCTCTTTACGAAGTCGGTAGCCTAGCCCGGAATCCCTCAGCAAAGAGCTTAGAGGATTCAAGGCTAGGCAAAACCACAAAGGACTCAGACTGTCGCCCTGGAAGATACCTCTTTCAATCCTTATCAAGTTAGGCGAAACAGAGGGGACATCTGGACCACCTGGTTGACGAAGGACTGTGACCCACTGCCTCATACACACACCCAAAAAGGATCTCAAAGTTGTATCAACTTTATACAACTCTAAGATCCTTTCAAGCCATGAGTGAGGTACCGAGTCATAAGCCTTCTTATAGTCAATCCAAGCAGTCGAAAGGGCCGCCCTGTTCCGCCTTACCTGTTGGCTAATGGTCATGTCAATGAGAAGGAGCTCCTTAGTACCGCGGGACCCAACCTTACATCCATTTTGAGAAGAGGCCAAAACGTTGTTTGCTACAAAATGTTTATTTATTTTTTTACTCAAAATGGACGTAAGGAGCTTGTAGATGGTAGGCAAGCATGTAATTAATTATTATTAAGTGCATATAACAAAGGGCCCTTTTTAGGGTACCATAGTCAAACTAGGAACCTTTGTAGTTTCGCCATGTGCGTCCGTCCGTCCGTCCGTCCGTCCGTCCGCAGCCTAGCGCAGAGACTCTTAGTACTAGAAAGTTGTAATTTGGCATGAATATAGAAATTAGTCACGCCAACAAAGTGGTACAAAGTGGCCTACAGCCAAAACTAGAAATACTAAAACTCAGAAAAAAAACCTTAATTGAAAGCGCATATAACGAATTTAAAAGGAACACTATCACGACATTCACGACAAAGTAGACATGATTGGTTTTTGAGATACGGGCGATTAGTGTTTTTATACCTACTAAAATCATCTAAGGCGGCACCAAATGACTTTAAATATAAAATTAGTTATCACTTGTTGATTTTTATGTTTGTAGTACTTAACGGCTTCGGGTAGGGTTCCGAAGGGTTCTCTGCGTTTTTGCCTGTAGTGGGGTGCAACCAATAAGTTTTTTTTATTGGTTGTATGCCATGAAGTTTAAATTCCTGTTAATTTCGAAAAAAGACGAATAGTTCCAGCAAAGTTCGTAAAAAAAACTCACCAGTAAATAAAATTGATAAGCTCCCAGTCATGGTCACCCGCGATCCTGACTCCCACTGAGACAGGCGGAGTGCATCACCGATTTTTATTTACTCACTACGGATAAGAGGGAAAACCAGGAGATAAAGATGGCCATAACATTGCCCCTGGAGACCGATTGCAACATTTAACTATGTTATTGTATTTAACTGATAGTTATAGCTGTCAACACTGCATTACGGGAAACCCAACTCCCGCGCCGATGTTAAACGAAAATTTGTGCAATTGCGCCGTATTTTCTTATTGAGGTAAATTGATTGAAATTCTCATAGCCATCCAGGACACATCACCACGGATATTCAGCGAGATGACTTTGGTGCTCGTTGCCGGTCAGAACAAGCAGGATAGCCCTCAGCTTCCGACAATGTAAAGTCAACCATTTTGATTTCTAGGCTACTATTGACTACATTAAAGTGACGTTGTCAACCAAAACATAAGAGACTTCTTTAAATTTGATTTACAACGTCAGGTTATTCTTTAGAGCGGCTTTGTAAAGTAGCTGGACACTTTTGTACCTTGTCACTTTAACGCGATTGACAAATTGGTGCAGCAGTTCAATCATGACAAAAGTGACAAAGCACTAAAGTGTGCAGCTATTTAAATGATTGACCGTTCATAGCTTCTTACCTGCAGTCTGTGGGCTAACTCTATTCGAGCAAAGGTATATTAGTTTCCTTCGAGTCAGGGCTCTGGCTTCATGCCCATCCGTCTTCGCATATTGGCACTTTAATAGAAATAACCATTCTCTCTCTTGCGATTAGCCTGCGACTTGGTTTTAAAACCAAGCCTCATCGCTGTCGTCGATGAAGTTTGCATCGCAGTTTCCGTCATTATTGGAAGGAATCGTTGAGGAACATGATAAGAAATTAGGCAAATTATCAAACAAAAGACACTGTAACTCAAACATTTATTCTTACATACAATTAAATAAGCTTTTGTTGCAGAGTGTATTTTTTTTGCGCTGTCCTCGTCTGCTTATCATGGTTCATGACCAACCTAATCAGTCCAAACTCAGTGGGTCTACGTTAAGTATAGCGGAGATCCTGTCGCCACCTTCCGACTCCATCATCATACCAGATCGATGGTGCAATATTATTGTATTGTCATCAAGTTTGCGCAGGTATACCAAATTTCAGTTCAATCGGTCCACGGGAATAGGTTCAAATCTTCCTTGCAAGATTTGACGCGAACATACAAAATTACATTGCAAGTTAATAAAAAGCTCGTAAAATAATCATGGGCAGGTATTATTTAATACGAATGGGAAAAAAAATACTTAAAATTACATAGGTAATAACCTAAATTAAATTGACTTGTGTGCTGTACAGTCATGAGTATAAAAAAGATCTTCTCAAAATTGCCGAAAATTGCGGTAGCTGACAATAACAATATTGTTTGTTTGATCCCTATGGAAAAGACCAAATTTCTTTAAATCCGCGCGTATTCTGTAAAGCTGCGAGGTATCTATACATGTCGGTTCCAAAACTGTTTGTTTGGTCTTTGGTCCCTACCGGGAAGACCAAGGATCGGCCTACAATCACAATTTCGACAAGCAAAATTCTCTGTTCATAAATTCTATTAAATGTTTTACAAATGACTCCGGATTTATAAAATGAACATCGTGTGTGCCTTCTACTTTTAAAACGTGAAAATTGTTTACTTCCTTCTGTAATTTATCTAACATTTTCTTGGTGTATTCTTTAAAGATTTCCATGGAGTTGTCTTCGGAAGCCACAACGGCCAAAACGGGTGTGTTTGTGGCTAGAACTGCATAAAACATGTCGAAGGACAAGGGAACCGTAGAGATTTTCTTCACTTTGAGATCCCAGGTAAATCTAAAAAATGGAACAGAATTGTTTTAGATGAAGATACAACAACAACAACATCAACATCTTTTTTTTAACCAACATCTTTTTTAGGGTTCCGAAGTCAAACTAGGAACCTTTATAGTTTCGCCATGTCCGTCCGTCCGCAGCCTAGCTCAGAGACTCTTAGTACGTTTACTAGAAAGCTGTAATTTGGCATATATAATATTTGTACATATTAGCAACCAACAAAGTGTTCAAAAAAATACTGAAAACACGTAACGTGGGAAGTATTTTAATTCTCGTCTTCTCCATAGTGTGGGGTGTCATTAGATAGGTCTTTCAAAAATATTACGGATTTGTACACACAATTTTTCGATTAAGGGATCCTGTTTTAAAATATTAAGCTTTAAAGCGCTAATTTTTGTTAGAGACAAGTGTCAGACCTTTCGTCTGTGGAAGACTTCAAACTGTCATTTACCCGCATCTGTGAATCTACCACATGGGATCCCATCATTTCATAACCAACGTTCCACAAATGATTCATTTCAGAAACATATCATTTGACAACCCGCGTTTTTTCCGAAGCTGTAAACAATTCTGTATTTATTTCAGAACCATCACCAATAAATCAATATCACGGGACAATGTCACACAAATTGCCCTAGTCCCAAACTAAGCTCTTTTCTTGTACGATGGGTACTTGACAACGATAAACATACATAGATAGAGAAATAAATACTTAAATAAATAGAAAACATCTAAGACTCAGTAAAAAATACTCGCGCTCATCATACAAATATCTGCCCTTACCTGGATTTGGGGGGAAATATTTGTACCTACAGAAAAAAAAGCTGGTCGGCAAATGAATAAGTTGCGAAACGATACATTTGTCAAAGATTTGTCGGCGAAAATGCAGAGAACCCTGCCACATTTCTGCAGCTTTCAATTTAACTCGCATCTGTGGGAGAGCCAGAACCTGGCAATCTGGTGCGCTCTCAAAACCACATTTGCTCGCATCTGTGGAGCTGCCATATTGTGGCATAATCTGGCAACTACGAGAACCTGGTAATATCTTCAACAAGACATTTGAGCTGGTGTTACCCCGCGGCCCGCGTCTGTGTAACTGCCAATATAATTATAGTTCCGTAGATGGGAGTATATAAATTGAAGAAAGCGGCAATAGTTTGGGATATCTGCGGCAGGTGCCAATATGTGGCATCCTCACACACAGACGAGAAGATAAGGAAACTTTGAAAACCTGAAAGTGCCTTAAATGTTCAAAGTAAAATACCTAAACATCCCGTTTCCCTGAGGCTGTAAGCACCTGGACGCCAAGATGACCGCCTGGTCCCTGGTCACGCCCCTCGCGGTGCTCAGCGAGGAGAGGGCTTCCTCGTATGTGTGACTCACGGATTTAGGAACACTGGAAATCAGAAAATGTATCGTTTTACTTACGTCGGTTTTGTAATTACCTCTTTTCCCCATTCTTAGCCAGTTTTTTTACACGCCACTGTCGTATTTGGTAATGAAAGTAACCAAAAATATTTTTTCTATTTCATCAAAGCGTATATTGAAGTGTTTTTTTTCGATTTGGGAAAGCAGGGAAATACTAAGATTCCGCCTTCTATTTTATCTTTTTTCGGGACTTAAGTTAACTATGTAAGGAATTTGACCGTGAAGGCTTAACAAACAGTGAGATAAACTAAACTCACTTTCGCATATGAGTTTTATATCAAAGTGCTTGGCAGTGCGCAAGGCGAGTTCATAAACCGGCCGCACAAATGCCTATTTATCCAAAGTAATGCGGTGAAGTTCAAAAATTTTTCCCCCTGGATTGTTATAAAAATATTTTTTAATTCGATTGAGTATACTTTTTAGTTGGTCTCATTTCTTGTACGTTAAGATCTGATGATGGGATCTTGGAGAAATCGAGGGAACTCCTCAAATGTAATAGGAATAAATATGCCGTCCCCGAATATTTTTCACAAAAAATAACTTCTTTTAAAATGATAGGGAGTCCGACTGTTGGACTGACCTATTATTACCTATCATTTTAAAAGAAGATTGTTTTTGTGAAGACAGTTTTAAGTTTTTTAAAACATTTCTTTTATTTCATACATCATAACAATACTGTTATGTCGTCCACGTATATTTAGTCCTATTATATTTGAGGATTTTTTAATGGATGTAGGTATGTATTATGACTTCAGATTTAAATAATTTACGAGGTATTCTATGGTTCTTCGAAATGCACAATACTTCACAAATTGCATTCCTGTAGGCCCAGCCAAGGTTCAAACGCTGCTAACTTGTCTGTTTTATTACTTACTAGCGACCCGCCCTCGCTTCGCTCCGGATTAAATTATTATACATATAAACCTTCCTCTTCAATCACTCTATCTATTAAACTGCATCAAAATCCGTTGCGTAGTTTTAAAGATTTAAGCATACATAGGGATATAGGGACAGAAAAGCGACTTTGTTTTATACTATGTAGTGATAAATATAAAACAGACTTAAACTTTAGTGCACAAAAAAACCACAAATGGCGAACTTAATGTCTAATGGCATTTTCTACCAGTCGACCAAATCAAAAATAACAAAGTGGTGCGCAGAAAAAGAAAAACAGAAAACAAAGCAAAGAACGTATTTACAAAATGATAATACTTTATGCAAAAACGCGGTATCCGGGTTTTCAATCGACTCCAAGTGTTGACATAGCGGCCGACGCTATCTGTCATTCGATAGGCCTTGCCGTGGCCTCATAGTTGGTCAACTGTGGAGCCACAGAGGCATTTGTGTAGAGCACAATGGAATTTGGTTAACGTCAATCCTATAAATTTTGTCCATTTTCGAAAATTTATAACTTAGCGTTATGTATTTTGACCTATGCTTCCTGCTCGCCTGACGCGATCATTTAAGTCAAGCGGTTACACTGTTTTACGGGTACCTCTCGTAGTAGTTGCCATAGCAGTGATGGAACCACATGGTGAGATCCTCCCGGTCCGTGGGCGCATGGTAGCCGATGCCCACGGTTCCGTCGAGGCTCACCAGTTTACTTATCCGGCCAGGAAACACCGCGTTGTAATAACTACCTGGAAAATCGAAGACATTATTTGAGAGTAAGAAATGTTCCCCCATCTGGTTGCCGGGTTAGAATAGTGCCAATCTATGCCTTCCCGTGGATGTCGTCAAAAAGGGCTTGTAGTACTGTTAGGCAATGGGCCAAAAAGTTAACTAATACACCAGTAAACTTCTTAGCCTTACTCGTATTGTGCAAAATGTGGTTGTAGAATTATAAACAAGTCTTTTTAGAGTTGTTGGTATATCTGTAGCTCTGCCTACCCCACTTTGGGAATGAAGGCGTGGTGTTATGTACGAGTATATATGTATTTGTAAGTAAGGATACGAGCTTGGCAAGAATGCGGTCAAGCCTGGTCGGAATAGTTTTATTTGGGCAAGTTTACTAGTGTATTAGTGACAGGTTGCAAGCCCATCGCCTAACAGTACTTCAAGCCTTTATTCCCTTAGTCGCCTCTTACGACATCCACGGGAAGACATGGAGTGGTACTATTCTAACCCAGCAACCACACATATATATATATGTCTTAACCCTACACTGGAACACAAAAATACTTACTGATTAAGAAGCCCATGGAGTGAGCTATGCAGATGAATGTGTCCCAGCCCAAATTCTCCACGATGACCCTGATGACGTCCGTGAAGTGAATGTAGGACACCGGCATGCCGGGGGCGGTGTCCGAATAGCCGTGTCCTGGAAAAACAATTCATCATCATCATCATCATTATCAGCCGCAAGACGTCCACTGCTGGACAAAGGCCTTCCCCAAGGTTTTCTACAACGACCGGTCCTCTGCTGCTGCCATCCACCGGTTTCCCGCGACCTTTATCAGATCGTCGGTCCACCTTGTGGAAGGCCTGCTGACATGACACTTTGTCTCCCGGTTCGCGGTCGCCACTCTAGAACCTTTCCGCTCCAACGGCCATCGGTTCTACGAGCAATGTGCCTCGCCCACTGCCACTTAAGGTTTCCAATTCGATGAGCTATGTCAGTTACTTTAGTTCTCCTACGGATCTCCTCATTCCTGATTCGATCTCGCAAGGAGACACCCAGCATAGCTCTTTCCATCACCCTTTGAGTGACCTTGAGCCTTCTTACGAGGCCCATTGTAAGCAACCACGTTTCAGATCAGATCCATATATCATCACTGGCAACACACACTGATCAAAGACTTTTGTCTTGAGGCACTGTGGTATTTGGGATGAGAAGATAGTGCGTAGCTTACCGAACGCTACCCAATTAGATAGATAAAAATCCTTATATTTTTATAGTAAAGAGAAGGCACACGAGCTCTCAGGCTACCTGATGTAAGTAGAATCTGATAGACATTTTAATTCTCAACACTGCAAGTGTGTTGCCAATCCTGAAGACTAAGGTGGAATGCTTCTATACTAGTAATTTATCCGGTTGTTTTGTCCCCACCATCACCTCATGTGAACACTGCTGGCGATTGGTTAAAGTATAAGATGGTGCTTACTTGACAAAAAATAGTAGTTTATGCAACTGTTGCATAATGAGAGGCTTTACAATACGGGTGTGGTCTTATTATGTAACGAGCGTTAGCTCGTTTCGTAATAAGACCACACGAGTGTTTCAAGGCCTAATTATGTACAGTTGTTGATACACTACTTTATCTACACACATATGTACACAACAACCAAACAACTTTTCACAATCCTACTTTCGTAACAGAAAAAAAAACAAACAAATGACAATAATAATGGCGGCAATTCGATCCTCTGTCAAGACGAAGTCCCTATTCTCATATCACTCGAGATGAAATGTCGTTTGGTTTATATTAAAAAACATTCTGAATTGACGTTTTGTATCGATAACTGTTTTGATATCTATGGATAGGTACTAAAATAGAGACCCTCTTGAGTTTTGACAGCTGTTCCAAATTGAAACTCATAACTACACAAAAATCGATACTGTAGTAATATTACAGATTGTATCTACTACCACAGGCAAGAAAGATCTCATAGCAAAATTGGTTGTAATAATGCTGGTCATTTCTTACGGTTTCTGAACGCATTTTAGAGCATTAATGATATGTGCGTAGATAAAAATGATTTGAAACGGGTATCTCAGTCAAGATTTATTTATTAATACGACCTAAGTCAAGGGAAATCTTACCAGGAAGGTCAAATCCAACGTAGTAGAAGGTGTCAGGGAGAAGCCTGACCAGCGGAATGAAGGTAGCTGCGCTGTCCACGTACCCATGCACCAGGAGCACAGGGGGCTTAGAAGAGTCTCCCCAGGAGACCACTGAAACATAGTAGATGCCGTGGAGAACTTTTGAACCTTGCTTTGACTTATCTGACCACGAGGAAGAAAACATCTTAAAAATGATTTTCTTACATCTCACTCTCTTAAATGACTCATGACAGCCATGTAAGGTGAACTAAAGGGGTCCATACTTTTGACCATTTGTGCGTGAACCATTACATATTTCATGTTTTTTTTTTATGGCATTGAGAAGGCAAACGAGCACACAGGCCACCTGGTGTTAAATGGAAACTGTGACCCATAGACATTCGCATTTACAAGACTGCAGTCCTAAAACTGCAAATGCGTTGCCAACCATGAGGACTAAGATGGAATGCCTCTATCTGCCTCTATCTCTCCCTGTTGCATGGTCTTACTAAATATGTTAGGTTAGGTTAGCCTTTTGATCACAAAAAAAAAAAATGCGGCGGGAGGTACTCTTTGCTGTTTGAAAAATGATATAGTTTGCCAAATGATGATTTGGTAAAACATTAGAGAACTGTAAAAAAGTGATGCATTTAGTCCCTAGGGACTAAAGCGGTACTTTGCTCCCTAGGGACTAACATACATTTTATTTTAAGTTTCTTATAAGTAAAAGCCTTGGAAAATCACAAACAGCCAGATACATGTTGCCATTTGATGATGTTGCCCATGTCGACGGACTGGGCGCTCAACCTCCACCGCCTTAGTCTTCGTTTCGGAAATGTTGTGGAATGGACTATTTGTTATGTCCTAACCCCAAAAACAACCTTGTTATCTCTTTCTGCATTGTGACGGGTTGTGATTACAAATTATAGCTCTTTTAAGTTGTAATTTTTTACGTGTGTATGTTAAAACTATTATAATTTAAGATTTATTTTTCTCGTAATCGAAGTGAAAAGTTATTTAACTCGAGACTAAAAAGCCATATTTAATGACATTTGAACTTCATCCACCTGAGCAAAGTGAGGGTGAACAAACATCTCGTGCCATAATGGCTTACTTTAGTCCCTTGTTGAACAATCTAGTATTGTGTTGCCGTGAGAAAGTATTGTATTGGCTTCACTAGTTCTCTTAAGGAATGCATCAGATATACATACAGGTTGACATTGATAATATTCTTTAGTTTAACGTTATTAAATGAGGTATGTTACATGAAGCATATCTATTGTACTGATATAATCAACCATGGTGATTAGACATTATGGTTTAGTTTGATTTTTGGGATACAGGTCTGGTGATCCGGATGGCCAATCGGTTTTGTGTACTTGAGCTAAACCTAATTACTTTAGGCATAATAGCTCCTATTTGCTTGACAATAATGGCAGCCAAATAAAAAACATTAAGATAAAATGTCAAAGGTAATATATTTTTACCAGGAGAACAGAGGCCCGAGGTGGCTAGAAAAGAAACAGTTTTCATCCGACTCGTCACTTATTATCCGACTGCGTCAAAAGAATGGTTTTGTTTTTCGAGTGTGTGTATGTACCCATGTCTAATTTATGCGGTACAGTTTGCAACATAAGCGGCTTGATGGAATTCAACATACGAGGAATCGTTAGTGTCTTGGCTGTGCGAGTGACATAGGCTACGTTATATGACGAGGTTTTTTAATATAATATATTTTATATACAATTTATATCACTATCAAACAATGCATTTGAATGTTTTTACTTACTTGCTAATTTTCCCCACGGTACGTTCAAAAACCACTCCTTCATCGTTTTTTCTCCCATTTTCGGAAAAAACACTGTCAATTACCGCCTTACCAGTGTATAACAATTATATTTCTTCTTTATTCTGCTAATGAACGCGCAGTCGTGTGTTATCTTTTGATAGAACTGACACGTTTATTATGATTAGAAATCGTTAATTATCACCTAACGCAATTATTGTGTTAATATGTTCAACGACCTTATACAGTTGTTGCTTAAAGTAATATTTTGAAGATGAAACATATTATCTCGCAACCACTGAACCAAAATCGATTGATTTAAGTCTACTAAACATACACTGTATATTAACGTCCAAGTCTAAAACACCGTCTTTAGATATTTAACACACAAAAACTGTACACACAGATATAATAGCCATAGATGTTCGGTTTCTATTCTATTACTAGTATAAAAAACATGAAGTTATCAAGTGCTTATCGCCTGGGCGTTATCATACTCGTATGTTTAGCTCGAGAACTAACGTTTCAACACACGTTTCGTTTTCGATTCGTCTTTGCTATTCGAAAACGTAACTACGGAATCTTTCCGTAGCAAGAACTCATACATTAAAATTAACAGACACGTCACCATGCATTAGTTTACGTAAACTTCTACACTTGATGACGATACAAAATGTTAACTCCAATGTTTGTGCTAGGAAACCTTTGTCTACAATAATATTATGAAGAGGAAACATTTGTATGTTTTAACGAATAAACTCAAAAACTACTGAACCGAGTTCATAAATTATTTCACCATTAGAATGCTACATTATCATATATTTTTTCATTTTCTAAGGCCCGTTTGCACGTAAATGTTAATCCTAAAGGTTAATTTGTTAAAATTGACAGTTCTTATATGAATCCGACATTATTGAATAATTTAACCTGAGATAACCTAGGGTTACATTTACGTGCAAGCGGCCCTTATAAGTTCATAGTGAGTGGCGACACTATAAGGCTTCGGAGAAGGTTCGCGTTAACCTCTCTTCTTTTCTCCATGATAATGAAAGAAAGGCTTACGCGACCTTCCTAAAATCCCGATAATGTGTCCGAAGCAAACTCGGAATTGGCGAAATACACCTAGTTAAAATAAGTAGTGATGATCATTCATTGAAAGAAAAAAAATCGTGTCTGTTGGGAGCCCCCCCTTCAATATATGTTTCATTTAATTTTTTTTATTCATTTTTAAATTGAATATATAACTAAATATTGCGTCTACCTGTTGCCGTTATCAATATCGAGCAAAAAAAAAGCGTTTGTGGTTTGGGAGCTTCCTTAAATATTTATTTTACTCAATTTTGTAGTATTTTTTGTTATAGCAGGAACAGAAATCATCTGTGAAAATTTCAATTTTCTATCTATCTCGGTTCACGAGATACAGCCTGGGTGACAGACGGACAGACAGTGGAGTCTTAGTAATAGGGTCCCGTTTTTACCCTTTGGGTACGGAACCCTAACAAAAAGTATCAGGGACTGTAGATCTATTCTGCATGCTAATAGAACTTCGATTTATTTTTGTGTTGCCCTGCGAGCTTCACGGACATGCTTGTAGGAACCTTTGAACGTATTTGGGTGAGGACCAAATAGTTGGATCATAAACAACGAAGACGGAGAAAGCTCTGATGCTCGACGAAAAGTATCCTTACAATTGTATGGCTAGTTTAATTGCGTGCGTTAGTGTGGCCAACTTTTTGTTCCTTACCCATTTATGGAACTTGTGTTGTGCGATATTTGCTATTACTATAGTTGTAAATGTGATGTAAACCGAGCACACATTTAAAACATTTAAGTGGTGGTAGGACCCATCATCTTATCCATTAACCACCCGCCAAGCAACAGTGTTCGCATTGTTGTGTTTCGGTGTGGGGATAAGACAACCGGTGAAATTACTAGCATAGAGGCATTCCATCTTAGTCCTCAGGATTGGCAACGCATTTGAGGTCTTAGATTATAGTCTTGACAATTCAAATGTCTATGGGTCTCAGATTCCACTTACCATCAGGTGGCCTGAGTGCTCGTGTGCCTTCTCCTTAACATAAAAAAAAAAAATTCTTTCTCCAACAGATTCAGATACATAATACTGTTTCGGTGTTGCTTTAGGTAGGTATATCAAAACTCAGTTTTTAAATTTTCGATCGAATATATTTATGAATATTTTTCCTACCGTTTTCATTGACTAGAGTTAACAAAACGTAGTCATAATGGGTGAAATCACCATTTTTCTTAAATATTTTTAAACAATCTGTTAAATTACTGAGGGAATATTTTTTTTGGGCTACCATGCACCCGCTGATGTTAAGTTCTTGTAGGAACAACTGTATTGATGTTACAGGGTGTATTTGTGTCAAACTGCGTTTCGTTCTGACGGAGCTTTCTTCTGCGGAGGTATTTGGCTCTTTGTTGAGTGAATTTTCATCAGATGGTGACTTTGATGATCTGGAAATAAACAGAATAAAGTATTACAGTTTTTGCATTGTTATGTTCCGGCGTAGGGATAAGACAAACGGTGAAATTACTAGCATAAAGGCATTCCACCTTAGTCCTCAGGGTTGGCAACGCATTTGAGGTCTTAGGATTATAGTCTTGAGAATTCAAATGTCTATGGGTCTCAGATGCCACTTACCATCAGGTGGCCTGAGTGCTCGTGTGCCTTCTCCTTAACATAAAAAAAAATAAAAAAAATATAGTTAGTCGTAACATGCACGAAAATCAGAATTTAGTTTCATTGATACGATTTAGGAGAAAATGTAAAAAAAGCATAAAAAACGCAATACAACTAAGTTTTGACCTTTAGGATTAATCCCTTTAAGATTTTATATACAATCAAAACTTGTTAAAATTTTAAAACTCCTTTTAATGTTTAGATTTTCGGCATCCTGATTTTATTTACGTCATATTTCAATTCAGTGATATTGGGCTTAAACATAGTGATTTACGAAATAAATGCAAAATTTCTTTAGAATGTCCTTATATTTTAAACATGGAACAACAGCTGTGACGTCATTCCAGGGCCTCTATTCAGGTGCGCTAAAACCATATCGTGTTTGACACGTTTAAGAATCGTTTATGTCACAGTTGCCATTATTGTAAATGACATAAGAGTTATCAAAACGTTGACAATACGGAAACAGGTCAAAAACGATATCGTTATTACCTTGTAGTATTCCAGCCCTGTCGTCGATTTTGTAGTGTTTTTGCAGGGGGTCTGATCTATGACTTTTTAAGCTTCATGTCTTATGAAAAAAATATACGACAATTGTTTCGCGAATACAGTTATTTCTCTTTCACAGCACTTTCCAGAGAGCGTAAATTATATGCATAATCCCAATTAATTTACGATCATAAGCATCTGCAATGTAATATTTAATATAGATGCTACTTTGTCCACGTTCTGCGATAAAACATTTTCTATATTATATTGATTATTTTATAAATTATAAACGATAATGATGATTTATTTGTTTTGCAACAGTCAATTAGTGACCGTTATGTTTGGTGAATTAAGAGTTAGACGGGTCATACACAAAAGTTGTCTTTCCTGTGGTCAATTTTTAGAAAAAAAAAACATATAGTAAAGGACAAAAATTAACAACGGTATTTTTTCCATTACGTCACGAAAATTAACTATTGCTGCTTTGACAAAAAGTGGCATCGCAGCAATAGTCCTGTAGCAAGTTCAATCATAAGTATTACTTACAGGTGAGGTTTGAATCTGTTATGCTTATTTAATTTGAAATACCGCCTGTTGGCTTATGAGGGCAGTATATAGAAACATAACTATAGGTACTTTTTTTGGAAAACAGTTGCGCGTATGAGTTATATTTTTATATGATCGGTCTAAAGCAGTCAAGACGCCGTTTATGCGGGAATGGGTTTAGCCTGAAAATTAGGCCTGAAAAATGTTAACTTCCGGCGTGTCCACAGGAAAGACGCTAACCTAAATCTTTGTATGACACTCGAACGAACTGTTTGCTCGGGTGGCTAAATGTTTCGTGTCGCAAGGGATACCAAGGGGTTATCACGATAACCAGACTACTTTATTTTCTCGCAATCAAGGTAAAAAGTTAGTGTTTAAATCGAGATTAAAAAGCCATACTATCGAACTTCATCTCGCTTTGCTCGGGTGCATACACCATAACTATGGTGACTTTCTTTAGTGTTGTATTCATTTGACTATTATTGGTCATTCATTATGTTTTGTTGATTTGCCGTTAGGCAGACAAATAGTTACAATGAGCATGCAGAATGCATCGTTAAAAACTAAATTTACATTATGACGTTCTGATTTATTACATAATACATACATAACATCACGCCTTCATTCACAGAGTGGGGTAGGCAGAGCTACAGAAATACCAACAACTCTAAAATTACTTGGTTATAATTCTGTAATCACATTTTGCACAAGTAGGCTGAGAAGTTAAGTGTAATAGTGACAGGTTGCAAGCCCATCGCCTAACAATACTACAAGGCTTTATTCCCTTAATCGCCTCTTACGACATCCACGGGAAGACATGGTGTACGATCCACGATCGTACATTTCGCACCATCATCAACTTACATAGACTTGCGTTTATGTAGGTCAATGCACGACAGTTCACCAATATCAGCCGTTGCGTGTACTCGCTATAGTTAACTTGTTTTAATACAAATAAAGTTATCTTCAGAACATCAGAACTATCATTTAAAACGTTGTACGAACCGTACATCTTTATGGTCCTTCGAGCCGGATCTCGCGTGTGGATACTTTCGTGATAATTTCATCGAATATTCGACGTGCGAGGTGTTGAGCTAGCAGTTTAAGCAGAAATATCAGCGCGACGTGGAAGTTTTAGCGACTTTGCGTAGCTACATTCATCAGGATATATTATCAGTAACCTAGCAGTATCAGTTATCAGGATTGAGCAGCAGTCTTCGAGTAAGACAAAATAAGGTTTGTGTTTGTGTAGGACCTTAGTGTGGTAGCGAATCGGTTCCCCGGCCTCCCACAAGCGGGTCTCACCGGCGGAATTGAGAAGGCACATTTACCTACAAAGGCTACATAGTCACAGAGCTTAAAAAGTGAATCTTCTGTATCAGTAATCAAGAAAAAGTCTGCGATGGAAGACCTACTTTCAAATCAGTATACTCTTATGCAAGAGATTGAGAAGGTATTTATCAACTTTAAAAAAGATGGGCCCGAACGCAAAACATATTCTAACATTAACAAGAGAATTAATATATTATCAGCGTACTGGAATGAGTTTAACAGTGTTCACGGGCAGTTGGTCGACTATCAGAACGACAATTACGTGTACTTCCAGCAGGGTTATTATGAAACAACCAAAAAGTTTTATAAAACAGTTTCGTCTTATTTGCAACGATATTTACTTCATGCAGAAGCTCCATCCTCTCATGACAAACCATTAGCACCTCCGCTGGAGTTAATAACAACGTTGCAAGGATTTCCGAAAACAGAAAAACAAGAAAAGCCATCCACTGTGCCATCCACCCCGAAATTTGACACCGATCCGGTGTCAGGTTCGTTGGCGCCTGAGTCTGCCGCGACGACCCCGCGGCATACAGCGCCGCGAAGCCCTGCAGGCCCCGCAGATCAGGCCGCGGACGCCACCGCGCACCAGCATAGCGCTTTGAAGAACAGTGAAACTACCGGAACTGGGGCGGCGGGAAATAGCGCAAGACACACAGGTACTTCGAGCAAGTTAGAAGAAAAACTCCGTAAGCAGAAGAGTAACTTTAAGGCTTTCTCTCGAGCCATTACTAACATCGACTTCGGTTTATTATCAGAAAGGTGGGAGTATGAAGACGTGTTAAAACTCGTTGATTCCCGTTGGAGTGCGATCGACTGTCTGCACTGGGACATCGATAGCGAACTCTATGAAGACGACCCAGAGTATGAACGAGTATTCTCGAGATATGAGAGAGAGTACAATGATATCAAGAAGGCTCTTAATGAAAAAATGTGGGCAGCGGCCTACAAAACTAGGACTACTCCAACTATGGACATACCAGCGTTCAATGGTGATTATCATAGATGGATATCGTTCAAAGATTTGTTCAGCGAAGCTATCCATACAAACCGCTCCATATCAAATGCACAGAAGATGCAGTTTTTAAAGAGCAAGGTCAAAGGTGAAGCAGAAAAATTAATTCAGCATCTGAATATCAGCACGGAAAACTATCAAGTGTGCTGGGATATTCTCAATCATAGATATAATAACAAAAAATTGGTCTTTAGCTCACATATCAACATACTTATGACCTTACCAGTAATGCAACAGCAAACATCATCGCATATCAAGAAAATTCATGACAGTACTAAAGAGTGCTTAAATGCTGTTAAGAGCCTGGGAGTCGACATCGCTACCTGGGACCCCTTGCTTATTCACATTCTATCGCAAAAATTGGACGGTGAAACGCACAAAGAGTATATTGAATCATTAAAGTCTCCTCGAGATCTACCATCATTATCAGATTTCTACGAATTTCTGGAAAATAAGTTTACGTCGCTTGAAGCATCTCGGCGAAAGCAGGACAGCAATATGCAGAAAACAAGCAATCTCTATGCGCCCTCATTTGGCATAAAAAAATCACCTCAGCAACAAAATAACTTAAACTTCAATAAATATCAGAAAAACAGTACCTACAACAGCAATAATTATAACGGCAAGCCCATTGCGAAATCATATCACGTGTCGTCGGCGTATAAATGCCTTTATTGCAAAGGCAACCATTCTATTTTCTTTTGCAACGAGTTCATCAAACTGCCGAATGCAGCAAAATTGAAAGTGACAAACGATTTACGACTTTGCACTAACTGTCTTTACGATCATAAAGGAGACAAATGCATTTCTACGAAAACATGTCGTGCACGGCAAGTGCACGGAACCACATAACACTTTACTACATGACGCAATGACGACAACATTGACGATTACAACACAAAGGCAGAGTAAGGACAATGTCAGCGTGTCTCAAAATAGTTCAGCAGAGATTCTACTTGCCACCGCACAGATCAAGGTGATGGCAGCAGATGGTTCCCATCACAACATGAGAGCCTTGATTGATCAGGGCTCCCAAATCTCCCTTATCACCGAGAATGCAGCACAAAGGCTCGGATTACCTCGGCGTCGTTGTAAAGGGGTAGTTTTTGGTCTCGGCACGCAAGAAAATAACTGCAAGGGAGCAATGGACATATCAGTATCAGCAATAAATGGAGATTATACCTTCAACACCAATGTAGTAATCATGAATAACCTCGTCAACAGTCTACCCAATCAAACATTCAAGAAACCAAATTGGTCACATATTGAAAATATCAGTCTAGCAGATCCGCAATTTAATGTCAGCCGTCCGGTAGATATATTACTTGGGGCTGAAATATATGCTCTTATCATGATGGGCGGTATTATCAAAGGTCAAGACGAATCACAACCCATGGCTCAACAGACACATCTAGGTTGGTTGTTATGTGGCAGCGTTAAGACATATCATTGTAATGTCATCCTGAATGGTGTCGAAGATATTCAGAGATTTTGGGAAATAGAGGACATAGCAGATAATCCACTGAACATGTCGACGGCAGATTATAACTGTGTGGAGCATTATAAGAAACACACATATAGAAGATCAGATGGTCGATATGTTGTGAGACTACCAATGAAACCTGACACTCAGGAAAAATTAGGAAGCTCTAAACAAAAGGCCGTAGCACAGTTACTTCAGTTGGAGAAAAAATTCAGCAAAAATCAAAAGATATCAGAAGGATACAAGGAGTTTATAGCCGAGTTCATTCATTTAGGCCACATGTACGAGGCAGTTAGCAACGACAGTAACCAGATACCGGCCTATTACCTACCTCATCATTGTGTACTACGAGCTGACTCAAGTACTACAGCGTTACGAGTTGTGTTCAATGCGTCATCGCCTACGTCAACGGGTCACAGTCTTAACGATCTTATGTACAGGGGGCCCAATTTGCAACAAGATCTTATGTCACTTATTCTCAAATGGAGGCAATATGAGATAGCATTTACAGCCGACATTGAAAAAATGTTTCGGCAGATTTTAGTACACCCAGAGGATCAGAAGCTTCAAAGGATTGTTTGGAGGGACAACACCAATCAGCCCATTCGGGAATATAACCTAGCAACCGTAACTTATGGTACAAAGGCAGCACCGTTTCTCGCTATGATGACCTTGAAGCAGCTGGCAAATGATGACGGTCATAACTACACTTCAGGAGCCAAGAAAGCATTAGAAGAAGACTTCTACATGGACGATCTTCTCAGTGGGAGCCACAGCATTGAATCAGCAAAGAAGATTCAGTCCGCCTTAATTAACTTACTCAAATCAGGTGGGTTTAACCTCCGAAAGTGGGCGTCTAATAAACCTGATCTACTGCAAGGTGTAGAAACAACATTTAATCAGCAAGATTTTAACTTCAAGCATCCTGAATCAACAAAAGCGCTTGGACTGCGATGGAATCCTGTGGACGATTTGTTTTCATTTCAAGTCAAACTTAGCCCATCATCAAAATCATTAACCAAGAGGGCTTTGCTATCAGAAATATCAAAAATATTTGACCCGCTAGGCTGGTTATCCCCATTCACCACTAAGCTGAAACTATTGTTTCAAAAGGTTTGGCTGAATGACATACAATGGGATAGAAATTTGCCAGATGAGTTTATCAGTGAATGGCAGAAAATTCGAAACGAGTTGGAAAGCATCAATTACATCAGAATAAAAAGATGGCTTGGAACTCATGAAACCGGTGAAATTGAACTCCACGGTTACTGCGACTCCTCTACAAAAGCTTACGCATGCGTGATCTATTGCAAGGTCAACCAACTAAACCCAGACGGCAAACAGCAATCATCAGTAACCATTGAAGCAGCAAAAGCCAGACTTGTGCCTCTGAAAAAGGACATAACCCTACCACGCTTAGAACTAATGGCCTGCCATCTTCTCTCAAAGCTTATGGAAAAAGTGGTCAAGAGCCTATCCAATCAGTCAATCAAAAAGTTTGCCTGGACCGACTCTACAGCAGCATTGGGTTGGCTTCAAGGTGACTCTGGGCGATGGAAACCCTTCGTAGCAAATCGAGTTGAGCAAATAAAATCAATCATACCATCCAATTGTTGGCGTTACGTAAAGTCCAATGAAAATCCAGCCGATTGCGCTAGTCGCGGAATCACGGCAAATCAGCTGAAAGATCATTCATTGTGGTGGACAGGCCCCAAATGGTTGAAAACTTACAAATCAGAAGGAATAAATCTTCAAATATATACAACTGAGCTAGAGATCAAGAAAGACATTCATATAAATGTCGCGACTATGACTCAGGATGACGTCATAAGCAACATTGTAAACAGACACAGCAAATTTACTCATGCAACCCGAGTACTAGCAAGAGTACTTAGAGTGTTGTCGCGCGACCGACCTAAACACGAATTTCTATCGTGCAATGAATTAGTAAATGCACGACAAAGGATAATACGTTATTATCAACAAAAGGAATTTGCTCATGAAATGCATAATCTTAAGAATCACCAAAAGATCGACAACCGAAGCAAAATTCTTAGCTTAACACCATTTATTGATCAAAACGGATTGTTAAGAGTCGGTGGTCGTATTAAGTACGCACAGGTCAACGAAGCAATGAAACATCCCCTTGTCATTCCCCATGCAGGTCATCTTACGGACTTGCTCATAGATCAAGCTCACAGAGACACTTATCATGGAGGAGCTAGAATGACTTTGGCTCGACTCCGGCAGCACTATTGGATAATAGGCGGGAATAGAGCGGTAAAGAAACATCTTCGTAAGTGCGTTACCTGCAGACGCCACGATCCAGTAAAACAAACCCAGCTAATGGGAGACTTACCGGCTGCTCGTAGTAACCCGACCCGTCCTTTCTACAATACTGGCGTAGACTTTACGGGGTACGTCGAGATCAAGGCTAACAAGGGCAGGGGGATCAAATCCTGCAAAGCATATGTTGCCGTTTTTATCTGTATGGTAACGAAAGCGGTCCATCTAGAGCTTGTCTCTGATTTATCATCATCAGCATTCCTAGCAGCATTACGAAGGATGGCTGCTCGTCGAGGGGCGCCCCGACATATCTTTTGCGATAACGGGACCAATTTTGTTGGAGCCAGCCGAATCTTAAAGGAAGAGATCATCAACCTACAAGAGACATTAGATGACGAGTTCTATTCCCAATCAGCTGAAATGGACATCGAATTTCATTTTAATGCACCATCGTGGCCGAACGCCGGCGGACTATGGGAAGCGGCTGTGAAGAGTCTAAAACATCATTTACGAAGAGTCCTTGGAGAACAAAAATTAACCTTCGAGGAATTTACAACTCTCCTCGCACAGTTAGAAGCTGGTCTAAACTCAAGACCGCTTGCCGCTATATCAGAAGACCCGGAAGACACAAACTTTTTGACACCGTCACACTTCCTAGCTAGCGGTCCCACACTCTCTATTGTGGAAACAGAAAGTAACGCCAGGACACGATGGCACCTAACTCAAAAAATATTTCAAGATGTCTGGAAACGATGGCAAATGGAATATTTATGCCAATTATCAGAACGTAGCAAATGGCAAAAACAGCAGCAAAATCAAAAAGTAGGTGACATCGTAATCATACACGATGCCAACTTGCCGGCAGGAAGGTGGCCGCTCGGCAGAGTTGTAGAACTACACCCTGGAAAAGACGGAATCGTGCGAGTCGTCAGTGTAAAGACAAAAAATGGCATATTACAGAGGCCAATCGTGAAGTTGTCGCCGCTACCTGTGACCGAAGAAGAAAAAAAAGATAATCAACATAGTCCAGGGAACCCTCATCAGAATTCACAAAAGAAATCAAACATGATTCCGAGCTTCAAATCACTTTTTATTACGCTACTAACAATGATGTTCATTATACCGACAAAAGGCGCTTACGACATAGCGCAACTAAGCAGCAATCAGAGCATTTATTTTGATAAAATCTCGGACATGCATCTTATCCGGGATGAATGGAAACTGGTAGTTTACTACGACATGAACCCTTACTGGGCAGGTGTTGAAGTAATTACAAAATGTTTAAATAACTTGGGAAACAATTGCAACGTAATGGACAAGCCCATGCTATGCGAAGTAATCATGTTACAATTACGTCACAGTTACAAAGAACTTGACCTTTACAATCACATGTTGCTCGGTCAGCAGATCAACCACGCGCACCCACGGGCGCGCCGTGGCCTTATCAACGGGATCGGTAACGTTGCACACACACTGTTTGGTGTACTAGACGACCAGTTTGCCGACCAATATCAGAAAGATATCGAGTTAATTCGAACAAATCAGAAGCACTTGTCAGAGTTATGGCAAAATCAGACATCAATTGTGGAAGCACAGAATAACCTTCTACAACGAGTAGAAAACACCATGGAGCAACAGCACAAATTCATCAACAGCCATATCAAGGAAATAGAACGGATGACTAATCAACTAAGGACTGACATGCAAAGTGCAGCTAACCAAAATGCCTTCGCATTATCAGCAATAATTGCAAATACAATTTTAGAAAAGTTACGAAAAATTCAAGACTATTTACTCGATACGATGGTTGATTTACATTACGGAACATTTAATATACATCTTATCAGTCCAGAGCAGTTAAAGGACGAACTTAACGTCATTTCCGGTCAACTAGCAAAGTATCTATCATTACCAATCGATAACATAACAACTGACCTACCCAAACTCTATCACATGCTGAAAGTTAAAGCGAGGATGACAAGGCAATACTTTATTATAGAAATCAGAATACCATTGGTAGCCAGAGAGCCCTACGAGATATACCGACTTATCCCTACTCGCCATAGCGTAAACAACAGCTTGATAAATATAATACCCATATCAGAATACGTAGCTATGAACATTCAGAAAGATTCATATTTCACCATGACTCAAGCAGAATTACTTCGTTGTGACCAATACGACGACGTTACCCAGCTGTGTCCGTTGCAGACGCCGGTGTACCACATGAAATCAGACCAAAATTTATGCATCATGAATGACCTTACAAAACAGTGCGCAATCAACACGGAACCCTGCAAAACCACTTGGGCCGAATTATACGGAGTTAATTCACACCTGTATGCATGTTGTAAACAATGTACCATTCGCATTATATGTAGGAGTCATGTTACATCAGTGCAGCTGACTGGAAACGGAATTATTAGTTTGAGCGGGGATTGCACCATCAAGACGACAGACTTCACTATATACTCCCGCAGCAAGCAGAGCAGTACAATGGATGTAACAGCAGATGTATTAAAAATTGAAATACTGGATGTAACAGCAGATGTATTAAAAATTGAAATACCTCCAATCAATCACATCATTGACTTACCCATATCTATCATCAACGAGACTAGTATAGCCGAACAAATAAAGTACGACAACAATACGTACTTTCACCAACAACTAAAAGAGATTGGGAGACAAATTCAACAGATAAAGAAGAATGGCGCGGAGGTCATCCTAAGTGACAGACCATCATCTCACGATGTCACACAATATGGATTAATTAGCGCAGTAACAGGCATCATAATTTGTATCGGTTTAGCGCTGGCATGGCGACGACTATGCGCATGCCGAATGCGACGATTTAACAGTATCCGCGAGCCAGAGACACCCAGCGCCGCGCCCCCCGCCCCCGCGCCAGCGCGCCCGGCGGCGGCGAGCCCAGCACGCGAGCTGCAGGCACCAGGAAGGATGCAGCTGCACGCACTGAGAAAAAACACACTATCTTTCAGACGAGTCCCTACCACGACGAATATTAACCTGTCCGACGAGAGTGACGTCGAAGTCACTACTCCGCGTTTTGCGACCGTGGTTAATAAGGCGACCTCGCCAACATTTGAAAAACACTTTAGTGTGTAGTAATTTCAAATTAGTCATTTTATTAATATCTTTAAGTTGATATGTACAATATTTAAGAATCATTAACCAATTTCCCCCATCAGCCCCTGTTATGTTTCTGCTGTTCGAATCCGCCGTCGGAGAATTTTAGGAGAAAGCATATGAAGCCCGCGTGCACTGGTTCAAGGTGTCCGTGGGTTTTTGCGTCTTAGACCTCAAACACGTCGTGTAATGTTGTTAAAAACACGTATATAATAAAATATAAGCCCTACACTCACCCCAGGAGCCGCTACAGTCCAAGATTGGTGGATTTCACAAGTTTTCACAATTTTATTGCGAGCCGGCCGGCTTTAGCGCGTGAGTTTCTTACGCCATGTTTTTCTTCTCTAGTTGCTGTCGTTTCCGTCAGACAGCGCCACTTGTTCCGCTCGCGCCCATTTCAAACCCCGATGAGCGAGATAAATATATACAATATAATGTGTGTAAGTGAAGATAGATGATGTGTAATGTTGCCAGTAGTGTCGCGTCGCGCTCAAATCGCGGCTACTGTTTAATAAAGTTAAAAATGGAACATTCCCCCGCCCGAGAAAGGCTGAAGCCTTTATCAACACAAATTAATAATAAATACATAGGTAAACTGTAATATAACCGCAAAATTACAGCACCGAAAACCGCAACTTAAAACTAAATTAAAACTGTCTTGGCAATTATTCAATCGTCTAGGGGAAGTCTACAAATTTTAACTACCGGCCGCATCATCGTGCCTGATGAGGTCTTGAGGTTAACAACCCGTACAACGCCGTCCTTGCCGGGCAGCAACTCCTCAATCCTCCCTAATCTCCACTTTAGAGGAGGCAAGTTCTCCTCTTTAATAAGGACAAGATCACCCAACTTAGGTGGATCCGTCGGTGACGTCCACTTCCTACGCATTTGCAGGGTGTGCAAATACTGCTCACTCCATTTCCTCCAAAGGCGCTGGGACATAGCCTGAATAAGATTAAACCGGTTTAACCGCGAATTTGGAACGTCTTCAAAGTTATATTCCGGAACCGAGAGCAAAGGTCTTCCGATTAATAAGTGAGCAGGTGTAAGTACCTCCAATTCCTGGGGGTCCTGAGACAAGGGGCACAACGGGCGACAGTTTAGGACTGCCTCCACCCTGGTAAATACAGTTACTAGCTCATCGAACGTCAACACCTGTTCACCTATGACCCGCCGTAATAATGTCTTGGCTGACTTAACTGTTGCCTCGAACAGCCCTCCAAAGTGTGGTGCTGCAGGGCTATTAAACCTCCACGTGATCAAATTTTTGGCCGCGCCGTCGCTAAGCCCCTGCTGAACTTCCCGAGAAGCCAGATATTTCCGTACCTCATCTAAATATCGATTCGCGCCAACATAATTGGTTCCGCAATCTGAACGGATCACACTCGGAAAACCGCGCCGAGAAGTAAATCGCGTCAAAGCCGCAAGAAAACCGTCCGTTGAAAGGTCCGTAACGCACTCTAAATGAACACCTTTCGATGAGGAGCAGATGAATACGCAGAGATATGCCTTTAATGTCTTTGCGTTCCGCAAACGCGAATGTTTGATAGTAAAGGGGCCGGCAAAATCCGTTTGCACGGTGTGAAAAACTCCAGTTGCACTGACCCTATCCGAAGGCAATGCCGCCATCATTGGCGCCGTAGGCCTCGCCTTTGTCCTAAAACATTTTAAACATTTAAATATTCGTGTCCGAACTATTTGACCTGCTGACAAAATCCAAAACTGTCGCTGCAAGACACTCAGCAAGACTGTAGCACCTGCATGACAGTACAATATATGATAATGATCCACGATTAAAACCGTGAGCGCGTGTGCCTTAGGCAGGATCATGGGATGCTTATTGCCAAAAGGTAACCCGGAATGCTCTAAGCGACCTCCGACACGTAATATTCCGTCATTACTTAAGAAAGGCCCGAGCCTTCTCATCCGCGTTGAACACGGTTTGTTTCGCTTTAAGCATTGAATATCATCAGCAAACTCCGCTCTTTGAACTAATTTAACTAACCGCTCTAAAGCAAACCGACGCTCTAAAACTGTCAGCGCTCCCTCGAGCCTTTTAGATGCACCTTTAGCATTGTTAACAAACCGAAAGCAATATGCTACGACCGCCACTAGCATATTTAAAGAGCTAAACCGCGTGAAAATGGTGTCATCTTCGACAATCCCCGTGAAAGCCTTGACAGTTACCTTCGTTTTACGCAGCCCAGGTAAGTTGCCTTCAGAGCTGTCCATTATGTCCTTGGGCCAAGTATCCGCATTACCCATTAACCAAGCAGGTCCCCACCATAAAGGATGCTGGATCAACTCCGATGTCCGACAACCACGACTTGCAACATCGGCTGGGTTCATCTCCGAGGGTAAATGTCTCCAACCTATGTCCAAGCCGCAATTGACTATCTGTGAGACCCGGTTACCCTCGAAGGTCTGTAACAAATGGGGAGATACCCTAAGCCATGAAAGAACGATGGTGCTATCGCACCACCCCACAATCGTTTCAACCACCAAATCCCCGCTGATGGCTGCCACGACATACTTAAAAAGACGTACCAACAATGCCGCACCGCTAAGTTCGAGTTTGGGTATGGTTAGCTTTGACTTGATCGGGGCCACCCGCGATTTAGCCATCAACAAACTAACCTTGACCTGCCCTTCAGGTCCTATGGTCCTCAAGTACACCGCCGCACCGTACCCAAGCTCCGACGCGTCCGAAAATCCGTGAAGAGAGCACGACTTCACATTAATCAAGACAAATCGCTCTATTCGAAGCTGAGCGATCAACGGTAAATCCTCTACAATACCGCGCCATTCCGCAATGACGTCAGCAGGAGGTTCCGCGTCCCAGTGTACATTTTTCAGCCATAGCTGTTGCATGAGGACTTTGCCCTGAAAGATAACAGGGCAAATCCAACCCAACGAATCAAAAGTCCTAGCCAAAGTTGACAGGATCGACCGCTTCGTACATTCGCTTGTATTGTCGAGTTGTGTGCGATAAGAGAAGCTATCGCTGCCAGCGTCCCATTGTATGCCTAAAACCTTGTAAAAGTTTGTCTTATCCGCATCATCAAATATTTTCCGAGGTTTCTCTAAATGCTCCTCTGGTATGTCCTGTATTATATCTTTGCTGTTGGACGTCCACTTACTTAACTCGAACCCGCCAGAGCGTAGTAAGTCTGTTAGCTCCCGTTTCAACTGAATCGCATCCTCTAGAGAGTCTGCTCCGCCTAAAATGTCATCCATGTAGACCGATGAACGAAGAAGTCGCGCCGCCGCCGGATATCGCGACTCCTCGTCATCCGCTAATTGCCTCAACACCCGAATAGCAAGGTAAGTACTTGACTTCATACCGTAAGTCACGGTATTTAGCCGGTACAAACGCAACGGTAAGTCTGGTGAGTCCCTCCAGAAGATAAGCTGGTATCGCCGATCAGTTTCCGCAATCAAAATTTGGCGAAACATCATTCTGATATCCGACGTGAAAACATAATGATGTAACCGAAACTTACAGATGATCTCCGCTATATCAAGCTGTAATTTAGGCCCCGTGTGCAGACAATCATTTAAAGAAACTCCGTTGTTAGTGGCACAACTGGCATCAAACACTACCCGTATTTTATCAGAGTCCGCCTTAAATATTCCGTGATGTGGAATTATATAACCCGCGTCCGAGGCATAGTCCTCTGGTTTCCCGTCACACAGAGACATATGACCGGTGTCTATATATTCCCGCATGAAATCGACGTATTTCGTTCGAAACGCATTATTTGCCTGAAGCCGCTTCTCCGTGGCCATGAACCGTTTCGCAGCTAATGGTACCGAATTTCCTAATTTAGACCTGTCCGCTAAAAGAGGCAAGCGTACTATGTACCTACCGTGCTCATCCCGCTGATGAGTAGACTTAAAGAAAGCCTCGCATTCTATATCCTTAGGATCCTCAACCTTAACCGGAATGTCCTCGACTTCCCAGAATCTCTCTAAAATCTGGTCCGTGGTTGTGTTACAAAAGAATGTTTGAGAAAAGTAGGTCGCCTTAGGATAGGGATTAAAAACCGCATAAGTTATTGGACCTGTCAACACGTGACCGAACACCGTGTTCATCGCCTGAGGTAAGTGATCATTGATCTTAAGGCACCCGCCACTAAGCATGATGTCACAAATTAAATCCGCACCAATCAAAATGTCAATTTCCCGACTGAGGTAAAACTGTTCATCCGCAAGACACAGTCCTCGATAGTGATCTGCTAACTGAGCCGGCAAGGTAAATCCGGGTAAATTATTCGTGATTTTATTCAACACCGCAGCCGTTGTTACAAGACTCGGCTGTTCCGCATATTTCGGCAGCATGGTCAGATTGACCGCACCTCTGCAACCGCTTACAGGGGTGCCGCTCAGTCCCGTGACTGTGACCATGTTAGATTTGAACCGCTTCAAACCTAACCGCTGCACGCATGACTCCGAAATAAACGTACTCTGGCTACCTCCATCAAGCAACGCGCGCGCGTCCTGGTAATTTCCGCCGTTATCCAGTACTCGCACTACCGCCGTGGCAAGTAGCACCGTGCGTTGATACATGTTAGGCTCACAGGCGATTGACGCCGTCAGCCCAGTGATTCCAGGAGCCGCACTTACCGGAAGAGCACCCGCTGAAGACTCAGCCGCCATAGGAGCAGTACCCGATAAAGAGTCACTCGCCGCCGAGCGCTGTTGACGTTCCGGTCCCGAAGCAGAAAGGTCAAAATGCAATAAGTGATGATGCTTGGGAGAATTGCATTTGTAGCAATTATAATTATAATTACATTGGTCAATATTGTGGCCATTTAAACACCGAAAACATAACTTAAGTGACATCACTTGACGTTTTCTAGCCGTAGGTTTCATCGATAAAAACTTTTCGCACTTAGCGATAAAGTGTCCGCTTTTTCCGCATAATTTACAAGTGGATCCCGCACTTTGATAAACCGCGTAAGCCTTAACCGAATGGCTCGGTGCACTGCGCCTTGTCGACGGACTAGCCGCTTGAGTATCCGCACTAGATTCCAAGATCCGTATCTCGGTTTCCAAGAATTTAAGTAAATCCGCAAACGTGGGTAAATCCTTATCCGCATATTTATCCTCAAAATGCTTCCGTAAGCTATTATCCATTTTTTGAAAATTAATATAAAACAATAAATAGGACCACGAGTCGACGGGAAAGTCCATTTTTTGCAAGGCCTTCGTACTTTCCAACAATGTGTTTAAAAGCATTTTCAAACCGTTCAAACCCTTACTGTTAACGTGAGGCGCATTCATTAAATTATGTAGCAACCGATCCGCCAATAATCGTTTATTATTATACCGCGAATTAAGTAAATCAATCGCTACCGAGAAGTTATCGCCAGTAACCGACAAATGTTGAATTAATGTTTTGGGTTCTCCCAATAACGATCCCGCTAAATAATACATTTTTTCCGTGTCGGAAAGTGACGAGTCCCCACTACCTACGAGTGTCTGAAATAGTTCCATAAATGGCGCAAACTCTTCAATTTTGCCCGAGAAGGTAGGTATTTGTAGACGCGGCAAGACAGCTCTCGACCTCGCGCCATCGCCGTTATGGTTATTGTTACTAATACCGCTACCGCTATTCGACTTCGGATTATTTATTTCTAAGTGTCTCCGCTTAACAAAGTAATATTTTTTATTGTAAGTTTCGAACAACCGTTGGTGTTCTTCTAAATCGAAGCCTTCCTGATCAGCTGATGCTAGCTGTATTTCGTAATACATATCCGTTAATGATTCGAACGATTTCTCCAAATCTTGAAATCGTACCAAAAAATCGTTTTTCTGTTCCGCAGATAAATCCGAAAGTCGTGCAAGTGTTTCAATGAAATCGATATTTCCTGCCGCCATATCATATTTCATTTGCGATAACTTTAACCGCTTAGCTGCCGCCATGTTTACCAATAAACACGCAATCAAGTAAAAACCCAAAAGAAACAAATCCCCAACAGGCACGACAATTTAAAAACTTAAGAATATTAACTATCCCCTTTTAAGAAACGTAATTACCAAAACCAGCTTCAATTAGTTACAATAACTAAAGCTTAAAAAATGAAAACAAAATGTATTTAATAAAAAATACAAAAAGTTACTTTTCCCCAACTAAGATTCGAACTCGCGACCGTACGCGCAATAGTCGCGACCAATACCGCTAGGCCACGGACTACGTTAAGACAAGTAACAAAATTGCGCTATAATATCCGCAGATAGCACAACTTTGATTTAGTTTGTTAAAATTAACTCGCTTTTGATAAGAAATCCACACAAAATTCACAACAAATGTAAACAATCCCTTTCCAACGTTACTAAACCGCAGCCGCAATGCAATAAAATGCAGTGGTTAAAAAGGGACCCTAAACGTGATTACGT